>KB663721.1:2981980-3098240 GCA_000349025.1 Anopheles minimus
AGAAAGTTTCACAAGCACTCACGAGAACCTGAAACTTTGAGCCCGTGGCCCGTCACCTCAAGATTTGTTGAAACTTTTTGTCGATCCGCCAGGTTCTCACAAATCGATTTCAAGCTGAGAAAGTTTCACAAGCACTCACGAGAACCTGAAACTTTGAGCCCGTGGCCCGCCGCCTTAGTGGTTGGGAAATTTCACTTTCGTTTCGCAAGGGCGACGTGTTTGTGGTTTAAGGGTTCCGCACAATGATCCTCTCACTTTCGAACGGAGAGCGCGGTCGGGCTATCTTGTCCGCTTGCCAGACCTGATGGGGTAGTGAGATGAGAAAATAAACCAGTTTTTGTTGTGTTGCTAGTGGGTTGATGAGAACAAAAAATGATTGATTCTGAACTTTTTGTGCCGAACCGTGTGCTCTCTTGCTAATCGACTAATTTATTTTTTATTGGCTTCAGGAAAATAAAGAGTAATAACCTATAAATTAGCTAATATGTAAAAAAGCACTGGAACATAATGAAGATCCACAAAAAAAAGTCATGTTCAGCAAGCGATTTATTAAATTGAGGAAGAAACGCTTGCAATTGTAGAGACAATTGGATATTTGAACATAAGCGAGAGAAGGTGATTGAAGGAGACCATCAGTTTTTGCTAAGCAATTATGTGATTTATATTAAAAATCCTTTCACTATCGAAACAATGGATGGGCCTTTCACAGTTTGGAGAAATAATTCATAAAACATATAAATGTTATGATACTAGATCAAATTTAAAAAAGGCTTAAAAGTTTACTGTTATAAGATTGAATTAATTCTATTCCACAATTAATAATTATTTGCGTAAACCTAAGCACGAGAACTTTTATGTCAACCCAACAGATCACTGTGGGGTTTCGATGTTTTTCTCTTTTCTGCCACAGTGGGATGCGCTAACGGTCATGCCGATGCGATGTTTTTTTTTTAAAAGGCTATGAAATTAATTGTTTTTTCTTTTGGTAAAGTTGTTTGAAATTTATGTAGACTTTTAATTATCTATCAATTTTATATAAAGTTGTAAGCTGGCGCAATCCGTTAAACATCTAATTTGAAATTGTTTTTGAAGATGTGTTGAACAATTATTCATTATTAACAATTAATTATCATTGGATTGTCTCACCAATTAAAAAAAGGAAAATAAATGTTCTACTTTTTCGAACAACAACTCGAAAGTTTCTTATTCGTTTTTTCACTCGTACAGCTCCACTTTCATCCCAAGTCGTCAATTAGTTAATGCACATATGGCATTCTGGAGAAAATTTAGGTTGAGGCAAACACCACCAATCATACCGTCGGGCACCGGACGTTTCATTAGCTGTTGGCGCCTACCACAACACTGTTAGCCCACATTAAGGTGTTAGAACGCAGGTGCATAGAACTCGTTAGCTCAATTTCCATTTTTCACCACGATTAGAACGTGCCCGGCAAAGGTGGTAGTGCTAAAGGGCGCATGTGAATAACCCCAATTGGAGCCCCACACAGAGTTCGCGCGGTAGTAGCGTTGGCCATGGCTTGGAAAATGACCAATCACCGATCGCACGAGACGCGAACCTGTTTGGCGGCTTTTCACCCTCGTCCGGTATGATCACACACAGTGAACGGTGAGTGGTGCACGAACCAGGGTGGACATGTTTTCAGGTGGATCGTTTCAATTTTGGACCGCTACCGTTTCTAGTGGCACAAGTTTGGGTGGTTTGTTTGTTTTTTTCATTTTTTTTGGCGTCCTCGTCCCCCAGGCGGTCTAAGGTTACGAGAGTTAAGGTTGCTCGCGGATTCGGTCAATCCGATAAGGTGTGTATGGTGGGCAGCCAGTCGACCTTCTGTTGAGTTCACTCGATGCCGAAAGATCATCAATAAATACACCAGACACACACGCACGCAAATATCCTAAAAAGCATTTTGATGTATGTCACTTGATCAGGAAGTCAATAAAAAGGAGTTACTAACTCGTATCACATCTTACCTATACGAAGTACCTTCGGTTGCATAACATCGCCAAGCCACCAAGAAAAGCCATTCATTTTCTTTCGCTTTTCACCATCACTCGTGCGGTTGTGCTGTTTTATTGATGGTGAGAGAATAGAGATGTGGTAGCGTGCAATTTCGTATTTTTTATGATCAATTCCCCTTTGAGTGTACTTCACGTGTAGTTACCCGTTCCATACCGCTTCCTTATCAGTATCGCTACCGACGACGTACTCGCTTGGGCGAGTTTCCTCTATTGGAGGCTTGAAAAACCTCCCATCTAAGAAGCAATTTTCTTTCTTTCTCTTCATTACAAGAGGTGGATGGAGTACACAAAGCAAAAGAGGAAAAAATGTCAACCATAAGAAGTCGTTAATCGTGTGTTGGGTCGGTCGCGTGTTGGGTTAGTTTCTTCACTACCATCCAGTTTATTCGTATTTTTGATTATGATTTGTTGTAACGTACATCTTTCTTGTCTCGCTGCACCGCCAGTTACGTGCCGTGCAGTGTGCCGATAGCAATTAGGATTGTTACGGAGTTACGCAATCTTGGCTCTTTCTCGTGAGTTTTAATTTGAAGACTTCAAGCCGGTTGCAGTGACAACAAATGTAAAAACACGGCTAGGTACAACATTGGGGAAGACAAAACACGTAGAAATTGACCGTTTACGTGAAACGAACATGGAGTAATAAAACAAAATCACAGTTCGGAGTTGAAGTAAGAAAATTGGAGCGTTGAAGGTTTTCGTGCTCTGGATCTCTTGCATAACATTCCCAGATGTCGCTGTCACCAATCGTAATAGGGCACGGTAATGATGCAGATATAAAATAATCAAATCTATAACACTCCGTTAATACGCGATTAGACAATATGTATCATACGTATACCACCAATAATGTTCCCATGTGAAATAGAATCCGTTCGCTACAATCCGTATGTGATTGGTTGTTTCATCTTACCGCTAGCAAGCATAGATATAGTATGGAAATATAATACATTCTTCTTAAACTCCTAAATCTTAATCATCCCGGGCCCTTAATCGACTTCCAGCTTACGGAAACTTCCAATCATACCGGCGTCCAGATCACGACGACACGAATCCGCACAGTGTCCCGGGACCTTTGACAGCTCCAGGCACATATCGTCCATCGCCAACAGCTGGGTCCGCTTCTGACGGCAACGCTCCTTAAACTGTGCGATCATGTCCGCCATCGGCACGGTACCACCATGCTCCTTCGGCAGTATCTTACGGTTAATCTTGCCCGCAAAGTCCTCCACGGTACGGTAAAGCTGGCAGACAGGTGGAAAAGAAAGCGGGGAACAAATGTGGTTAAAGAAAAGCTATTGAAAATGCAAATTTTCATCCACCCCTTTTTGGTGGAGCTTGATGAGCTTGATTAGCTTGAGCTTTTTGAGATGACGGAGTCTACGATCAAGTCCTTCGACACCGACGAAGGTAACGTACTGATGGTGGCCTTTATGGAGATGAGTAAAATTTCGTGCATCTACTTTGCGAAAACCAACCCCTCCTATTAGTGACAGTAGCGTGACCCTGAAGAACCGGTGACCGGTATCGCGTGATCGCGGAGCTTTTCTCTCTGACCTTGCTATCTGTTTTAACGGGATCCTTGGCGGTTGGATCGAAGACGAAATGTCGCGTTGAATAAACCGGTTAACAAAGGCGATAGGAATGATCTTCAAATCGCGAAATGTTGCAATGCCGGTGTGATTGGGTATATTTTATTACATTGAGCTTTATGCGACTTCATGAGAAGATCTATGCAGAAGATGAATTGGAACTCAAACGTGATTCGTTGTATGCAGTATGCAGGGTTATCTTTCGTTTAGAGCGACTTCAATTCCTTTTTATCATTATTTTGAATTACTAGTTTATGTCTTAAATATATTGGACTTCTACACTTGCTTAAACCTGTACTTAGGGCACTCGATCCAAACTGATCTACGTATCTGGTATTGTGGTCGTTAAAGCACTTTAGATTGAAGATGGAGACATTGGGATATTGGCAACCAAGAATAATACTTTGATCTCAGATCTATTCTTGAAGAATCTTTAAAGTGTACCTTCGAATTCCCCCACTCTTAATCCTGTACTTACGTTAATTCGCTTGCGTAGCTTATCACTCAACAGTGAAACGCAGAACTCGAGCAGCGTAGCAGCCGTGGACGGTAGTCCAATCAGGTTGAATCCATTGATACGACTCGGCAAACCGTTCTGTATACAATCGGCCACTTTTTTAATGTCCACCAGGGACCACATACCCATCAGCTTCATGGACAGCTCGCGTTCATCAACACAGTGCACGTAGCCACAAATCTGTGACTGCTCATCATCGGCCAGTACCTCCTGCACGAGAAAGTGCACCCGTGCCAGCAGGGCGGAAGATACGCGGCTTAGATCGAGATTGCCCGCCACGGACAGTACCACCTGTCGGCCATGATCATCACGTTCCGGCAACGGCACAATGTATCCTCCATCGATGATCGCCTCAATTTCTGGATCTTCAATGTCCAACCGGGAGAACCAGGCCGGGTTAGCCTGACGTACCGTGAGATACTTCTCCAGCATGGCGCAAGCCTGCGGTATCGAGTACTTCTTCGTGCGGAGAAACCGCAGCAGAAACAGTGCATCGGTACGGCACCGCTTGATGTGTGGACTTTTGGCGATAAACTCTCGCATCTGTGCCAGGCCTTGCGATCGCAAATGTTCATCCTCGCGCAGCTCCGATTTGGCCGTCTTTCGCAGCTTGTCTGTTAGTGTCCAGGTGTACTGCTGGTAGCTGGCCGGACTGGTACAGTTACTGTGGACCGTCGTCGTGTCGTTGTCCATTGTGGTGCGTGTAGTGCTCTGTGGGGAACGAATGATTGATTGAGTTGAATGAAGGGTATTTGGGCGCTATAAATAAACCGGAGCGAACTTTCTCACTTCAATCGACCTTGAAAAGGGAATCGTATATGAGCAGTTTCGTAAACAAACCGGCATCATCTAAAAGGGTGACCATGTGCGACGGTATGGTATTGTGACACAAACATTTTAAAAGTATGATTTTATAATACTCTCAGCTTCAATATTGAAACGGAATGCACCGTGAGGTATACAATTAAAAGCAAAGTTTGGTATTTGTTGAAAGCAATCGGGATATACGATACGATCAGCCAATCAAATACCGTGTCATCTCCTGAGCTTAAAGTTAAATATTGAATCGTATTGAAGGGTAGTCAGCAGTTTATGATGTTTGTTTCGAGAATCGATTGCATTAACGATTGCAAAATGGAGACACTCAGTGTACACATTAAACCTTGCTCACGTTGCTTAATGTTTGAATGTCCATAATGTAGGTTTCGTTCTTAGCTTCCATCAGAAGTGTGTCAGAAGTTGACACGTATCCACTTATACCAGCGGAAGTACTTCACCAACGATACTTATTGAAACGTGTTCCACGGAACAACTTAACAGAGCGTCGATAAATTCTTCCTGGAGCTTCAGCACAAACAAAACACGCCCTTTTCCGCTTGCAAATGTCGTGCCAAATGGCGGTTATTTTTTTTTTGTTAGTTCCATCGTCCGAGGTATAACATCTTCCCAGCACGCTCATGAACTTGACCTCGAATGCGTCCGAGTTGGGTGACGGGTAACCGTTACCCAAAAGCGGTGGGGTTCCAATAGTTGGAGGGCCTTGAAACTATCCGGTCATCTTTTAGACGCGTGTCTATTGATATCCAAATAACGTCTCAATAATGAGCTGTATTGTGGTGGAACATTGTAAAACTGGGGAACTATAAGGACTTTTTTCTGTGTGGAAGGTATTCTGAAGTATTTTTCACCTTTTTTATTGGAGCCAGTTCGTTTTGTAGTTGTAACTTTGTGGTTATTAAAATCGAAGAGAATTCCAAGGAATTGCCTAGGTATGAGAAAATCCATCTTATTACAATGAACAAATATTGAAGTACTTAATATTAAAAATTCTACTTCAAGCGAATTTCACCACAACCGTCTGAAGATTCCAGGGCATTGGGTGTCCAAAAACATCATTCCGCATTCCAATCATGTACATGGTTTTAACGATGAGCCAAATAAAACCCATTTATAGAGTATTATTGGAACGCAAAGGATTATAACGAGCGAATGCTGGCCCCACTCCTGTCCATTTGTCTGAATCGAGACGTGTACTTTTACATGCTATTACCGCCCAGTCTTCGTATCTGAAATATATTCATTAGCTAATCGAGGCACGGAATCAACTCATTACCAAAATAGGTATCTCCCTACCAGAGGAGCAAACATTCTTTTGCATACTGCTGCAAGTTGCAAACTCATGCGTGTGTGTGTGTCACAAACTCGTGCCAATTCCGGTGAAACCGATTCCTCCTTCAGAAAGGAAAAACCAAACCGCGTGCTGCCCCGAAAAAGGAAAAACGGACTGCGTCTCCTCTGTCACTGTCGGCCAGCGGAGGTAATCTTGACGAGTTCCAGAGCTTCCGCTCAGAATGCTTAATCACGATCGTTCGCCACTCGATCGCACGGTGGAAAACGAGCTGGGAATGACTAATTAATCTCAAGCGCATTAATTTCTTATGCCGACGTGGAAGAAACGGCAGCAAGATCTTTGTACGATTCATATATTGGCACGATAATATACCTCCGATACACACCTTCCAATAAATTTCACAAAAAAAAACGCACTCACAACATTCTGCGCTCGGCTCAGGTCCCGCCCGGCTGGGTAAATCATGCGAGTATAAATAGTCTATTTTTACCGTCATGCCGAGAATACACCGGAAGAGAATTTATCTGCTCCAGTTCCTCCGACAAAAGGCCAGCATTGCCGCTTTTGTGGCCTATTTATGTGGCCTGTCCGGTTATTGGATCGATCGGTACGAAAAATGCGTAACTGTTGGCCAGGGGAAGTTGCCGTGATGTATTGGCAAAGGTCAATTGATAGTTCCCAGTGGGGATGGAGCAGTACGTGCTAGAGACGTACGACGTTGTAAAGAAAGAATAAGTAACGATCGGTATTAGCACCAAACGGATTATATTTCGGTTGGTTGGAAAGGAAAATGTGCATCGCAATTACGACGCAGTCATGTTTACTGGGTTTAGTACCTATTTCATGTCCATTCCGAATAAACAACTCGTGCTCCTCATAAGTGATTGTTTCAGAGATTCTATGTCCAGAAGCTCGTCGTGATGCAATTGTTCTCAATTTGTTATGGACCAAGCATTCGAAAAGGAAGTAATTAGGCATGAAATTATATTACGACACGCCTTACGTTAGTTACTGAGGCGAATCGTGGATATTTGCTTAATAGCCATGTACGGGAGCTCATTTCAAGAACTTCGCAAAGCTTCCATTTTTTGTGTGTATTATCCCTCGCGAATTCTTAATGTCCTCCTATGTTCTGTTGTGAGCTAAGAAAATTGATTGTTTTAATAAAAGGCCATCAGATTTTTTGGCGACTAATACCATACACCGTATGACGTTAGCACAACCCTAAGGTCAACAATTTTGCGCCGTCACCACAGGATATAACCAGGGCTCAAAGTTGTGAGGCTCGTGTGTACGGCCGAACACCTTTCATGTTTTTTACGTCAACTACATGATTTCGCTCTCGATTTCCAAGTAGCTGTGGCGCGCAACGAATTGGGGCTTTGACGGCAAAATTAGACAACGATGAGTTGTCCAAAACCCACATCCTTTCTTCGATTTCTTGTCGACAGGGTGGTGGCTGACAGTAGCGATGGAAATGTAATCCAAATTTCGGTTAGCGTGACGATGAAGGTGACCGGAGATGAAAAAAGACGGAATGTTCGGAGAGTCGCCTATTCACTATCAACCAAACCTTGAACATTTGTTTTCTAATACATACTTTTACGCGTTTACGAGCCTTTTACGGGTTGGAGAAGTAAATGTATCTCAATCAGTATATATACTCAAGTTTCTAAGTATACTATACTGAGGAGGTTGCGGTTTACAGAATACTGCGTTCTTATGACCCAAAAACAATATTGGTTAGTTTTATTGCCCAGTTTGGTGCAGTAAAATACCTCTTTAACATGAAAACCAACTCCACGATTTTTTCTTTACATGTCAGCTGTTTCTGCCAGCTTATCATCACCTAACGATGGTCAGTTTGCTCCGAGAAGATCATTAAAACGATCCTGGAGCAGCGGCAGCATCAATGACGTGCGCCCGTGTTACTGTTGCCAAGAAAGCATGTATGGAATGGCGACTTTAAAAATAAAATTCCTTACTTCCAAGCCGTAAACAGGGGTAAACCCACGGTCCATAAATATAATGCTGCATCCGTAAACCGTCCGCGGACCAAACACCTGCTAGATATGAGAGTGCGAATATTTCCACCCAAAGTGGGGTGAATTCCATAAAGGGTACAGGTAGTGGGATGTTTTCCACCCGCCGTGAAATATGTCGTGAACCAGGAACCGAATCTATGGCTAACGCTGCTTTGGAATAGCCACGCTATGATAAATGATCCAGCTATTAAGGGAGGGCGGGTTGACTCAGTCTGCTCATGATGCTGTTGGTCATCTTCGGCGGGTGATTTATTAACTTTGGAAGTGTCAGACAGTCGTCTTGACACATCGTTTAACGGAAAACAGATGTTACAAATCCACCCGTGCGTTCGTTTGCTTGAACGTAGAACCTCACAGACTGCCCGTCTCTGCGTTGCTCGAGCACTGAGAACCAGATATTCGGAGTTTCTTGAACTGCTCCATCTGATGTCTGACCCCAAAGTTGAGTAGCGTCAGTAAGCCGATTTGTTTGAAGTTATGCAATCGATCGAGACTAGCTGCTGCAGCTTAATATAGCGAAAGAGCTCAACTCTCTGCAACCTCCAACAAAGAGGTAGTCGGCTGGACACATATAAACATACATACACACACGCACACGTACCCTACCCAGTTCCTTCCTTTCCTAACATACGATCCTACATCACAGTTACTCTCTCACATACGAACTGGAGTGAAAGGCTTGTGCTCCAAAAGATGCAAGAGAGGGATACGGCCTTTGGTAACTCTATCAAAGTGGTATAAAACAAAATAAAGCACCCCGCATTCGCTTTCCCTTTCCTTTCCGTGCTAACGGTGGGCTAATCGGGTTGCACCACAGTGCATGGGTAGTGGTAGGTGATCGACGCACCGATCGATCAGCAGCCCGTAAGTAAGCCAAACACCGTGAAACCAACCGTGAAACCGTAAATTGCTATACTAAAAGTTTGCCAATCATTAGGAGCCGTTTTTTTTGTGTTGCCTTCTAACATGCTCCAATGATGACCAATCGGTCGCTTGGTGCAGTGCTACATTTCACCCGGATTGCAGTTCGGATGTTAAAAGGTCGTGTCAAACCACCATCCGACCCAATCAACGTTGTGCCATTAACCGAAACTTTGCCTCAAAGGTCACCAACGATAGGGGGATTCACACTCTTCGTTAGGTCACCGTTTTTGCAAACAGACGTAATGCGATGTATGGTGATCGTAACAAAAAAAAACACGTTGAATTTGCACTCACTTTTAGCCGGATTTGCTGAGATGTCACCGTAATATCCTGGAGCAGGGTTTCCAGTGGCCTCGACGCCTCTCGACCAAGTCGCGCCTCCCAAAACACAAACCAAACGTTACGTAGTCGCTTGTGACAAACTTTCAACACTGTGCGAGGGTCACTGTTTTACCGCACCCGAATTGGACGACGGCACGCTGGAAACTGGAAAGCCGTTTTTGGTGCACACAACCGATCGGTACCGTGGTCGGCGCAGTAGTTGTCGAAGAGGCCATGTCTTGCCGGCAAAGTGGTAAAAAGAGAGCTGTAAACAGTCACGATCGTGCGCATCTCTGGGGAAGGGGGTTTTGCACGTTGCGCTGTAGATGAAGATATCGATTAGGCGTTGGTCTGTTGAATGTAATTTATTCGAGAATTACTTAGGACATAAAAAAACATTCAATGATATTTACGTATGAGATGAAATTTTGTATACATTTTATTATCCAGAGAGTTGAAAATTCAAGAATTGCTCAACGAGATTTTTAGTAACAGACACATAACGAGTTCCAAGCTCAGTATTTAAAAAAGAGGTTAATAATATATTATATTTTACCTCAATCACCATTTCATTTTGAACCATCACTGTACCAAGAGTACCTAACCTCAATAATGCTCTCTCTCCCTCTCTTGGAGAGTTTGCGCCGTAGGATCAAGAGTAGTAAACTTAGTAGGCTTTGTTATGATTAGATCACCACCTGGATCCATGCCACCCCACAACGAAGAAGTGATCGTCATTATGTGTCCCTCCACCGTACTAAGGTCAATAAGACGGCCGATCGCAACGCCGGTCAACACGTGCACGAAAACGTACCGGGTATACAATTTCGTTTGCCTAGAGTCATGTGTTTCTCTTCGGCCGGCACAGACACAGACGTTGGTGTAGCGAGCTATTCATAATTCATGAGTTTACTGAGAATCAATCAAAAATTGGTAAACGAAATGCTGTGGGACGGTGTTGTATTGGCGTACTATTACCGGATGAGCGTGGCTAAGGGCTTTGGCAACGGAAATCGTGTCGCGGCTTGACAACGTGTTGATTGTGCTGATGCTTTGCACGTAGCTCTTAGTGCGGAGTGAAATTGAAGGTAGTAAAATCTGCACGTTAAGGTATTTTGTTGACAGAGGCTTATGTTTGATACTGAGTTATGAGGGCAAGAATGGTTTATGGGTTGTGATGAATAATTTTAATGTTAATTAAGAATTAGACGAGGGATAACTCTCAAGTCAAAAAAACTTTCGAAACCTCAATCCCCTTGTTTAGATCCCCATTTTATCCGCTTCAATTCCATCATATAAACCTGCAAAAGTATTGTTTACACTCCACTATTAGCAAGACAACAAAACGATGGGTATGATGAATCTGCTCTCGTGGAAAGCAAATACTACCATTAATCGATTTTCCGCACGGGAATGCAGTTAAAAGGGCAAGTGACAAAATAATGGATGCAGCAGTAATATTGAATGTTTGTGCTTCGAATTGGCGAGTACCAACTGCAACATTGTGGCTGATGTAGAGAACGAACTGTTGTTAGGCAGCTTGGGAATGGATAGTTTATAGTTCCCTTTTTGCTCGACAAGACGATAATTGGGATATTGTTTTTTCCTCGTTGATTGTTTTTGAATAATTTTATAGCACGCCTGCAGGGCTGGCAATTTTGTGTTGTTTGAATGAAGTTTTATTTTGCATACATTTAGGCGTAAATAAAGAACGAGAGTTTTTTTCTTTTTTCATACAAAATTCGCTATTTCGAATCACCCAGGACATAAAAACGTGAAGTCAAAACGACTATGTTCTGTATAATGTTATTCCCAGCACGTAATTCCCAGTGATTTTATAAACCAGGAAGCAGCAAAGAAACATCACGAATGAATGCTAAGCATAATATTGTTGAATGAAACATGGTCGAGTTTCTATGAGAATACTTCCATTTTTGTATAATAACACTACTACTTATTAATTATGTGATTAAGACACTCATGATTTGTTTGATTTATGATTAAACATATTCTATTTATTGTATAAAGTTTTCTTTACAAATATACACACTGTTTAAACACTCTCCGGCATTACAAATCATCCACCGGCGGGCGGTTTATCCAAACCTTATCCTTCACACCTCGCTCGAGGGTCATCCTTGAATAAAGATTATCATTTCTGGTCACATCAACGCACCCGGCTCGATCATCCACGATGCAAAAGAAGCGTTTGTTTCACATGATTATTGTGGACCCCGTCTTCATTCCAGCGTTGTTTCACGCAGGTGTTAATTATTGTCATTACGCTCAATGTCAACAGATGCTACTGCCAGACGCTACCGAACCTACACGCCAAGGGGTTCCAAAATTATTCGAATCATTACCATATACAGGGAGAAGTACCTGTTATCCACCATTTCCAAGAGAGTAATAAGTATTTAAGGCAAACATGAAAACGATCGGGAATATTATATGTAAACGAACGAACAAGAGATACATCACAGTCTGAGAGAACCCATCACTTTAAAACTATTCCAACTGGTTGTTGCATCCCTGTCTAGTCTAGCTGCAACTTGCGGAAGCTTCCGATCGTTCCAGTTTCAATTTCAGCCACGTGGGATTTTTTACAACTGTCCAGATCTCGTCCAACCTCGTAATCCATCTCGTCCAGGGCGAGCAGCTGTGGACGGTAGATGTGGCAGCGCTTCTTGAATGCCGCAATGTGTACATCCTTCGGGATCACTCCACCATACTCCTGTGGGATCAGTCGCTTATCTACCTTTTTGTGCAGATCTTCCCAACTGCGATGACACTGTGGATATATAAAACGGTTCTTACTCCTCTAGAAAAACTCACAATTTGTTTGTCCTCTTACCATGATACGATTGCGCAGCTTCTCGTTCATCAGTGCCAGAGTGTAGTTCGCGATCTTCAGCGCTAAACTCGGTGTGTTGACGAAGTGTAGCTCCTGGATGCGCATTGGGACAGCGTTGTTGAGGTACGTCGCAAGATCACGAATATCGTTCAACGTCACCAAACCCAACATGCCCATCGTTATACCGGACAGATCGTACACCAGCACAAACCCAGCACACTGCACCGAAGCATCGTCATACAAAGTTTCCCCAACAAGCATGTGCATTCGACTACCATGCCCAACGGTGTACACCTTCGGATCCAAAGTGCCCGCGTCTCCAAAAATCACCGTACGACCACGTGCGTCTTTCTCCAGCACCGGGTAAAGAAATCCCGCCTCCACAAGATCACACATCTCCTGATCCTCAATATCCAATCGCTTGAACCAGTGTGGATGTACTACCCGACACGCCAAATATCGCTCCAACATGGTAGACGCATTGATGAACGAGTACTTCTTGGTGCGCAGGAAGCGCAGCAGAAAGCGCGCATCCGTGCGGCATCGTTTGATGCTTGGATGCTTCACTATCCAGTCACGCAGCTGGGCCAAACTCTGCTCCCGTAGAGACGGGTTTTCACGCAGAAAGTCTCGCGCTAATTGCTGACAATGTGCATCCAACTCATCGATCTCGTTATCGTAGCGAGCGGGCGCTTTGTCCAGGTTCGGTGCAGGAATCAACACGTCGTCGTCACTTGGCATCTTGCTTGTAATGACGCACCTTTCGCACACTGACACTGAACACACTGAGCTGAGAGGAACACTGCACTGTACCGCGAGACAACCGTACCCGACGACCGATCAACACGAAATAAAGCAACGAGGTGCGCGATCGATGGTTTAATAATTAAATATTCGGGTTTTCGTATGCTGTGACGCGCGTGCCTGTTGGGATGGAAATGTTGAGAGGGAGAGTGAGTGAGATGAGTGAGATTTTTCAATGGATATCTCATAGTGCATGTATTGAAAATGCATCTTTTTTTTTAAATGGATGTATAAACCAAACGATTAAAGTAACTAGTAATAAGCCTTACTGCATTTTTTTATAAACAATTTATAATTTAATGCTTCTAGTTCCTTGCCTTGCTGCAGTTTATGGGAATTTTGACCAAAGATTCTCCATTTCAAATTTTCACAGAAATTCTCGATCAAAGTTGCAACAGATCAGAAACAGACTTCAGAATTTTATAGATATTTGCTCGAGCATTTGGTCGCTTTTTTAATGCATAAGATTTATAACTAAAAACAAATGTTTCACTCATTACGAAGTCTTTATTCGTATGAGATTTTAAGGGAAATGCCACATTTATGTAAATTACAATTCGATATCATTTCTAATGGAAATAACATAAGATCAACAAAGAAGACGAGAGCGAGAGAGAGAGAGAGAGACAAAGAGAAACACTCATTCGAAGTAGTATTTGCAAATTCTACCAAATGATGGATGGATAATCGATTATCCGGTGCAATACTATAACGACACTGACGTTAGCTCTGTGTATGAATGGAAATTTTTGCCACGAAAGTTGCAATAAAATTACATGAGCGGGGAGAACTATTATGCATTTACTCATATGCGTGGGGGTTTTATGATGAATTTCGTCGTGAAGTGGTGATTTGTTCACTTAAAAGCTTCAATTATCTTTCGTTACATGCTGACGGCAAGCAAGTAGAGTAACAAAGTGAAGCTTTTGATTCTTCTGTATGAAGTCGTCTCTTAGGGGAAATAGTAAGTTATATACCCCGTGCAGCAGAGGGCGCGAGTTCCTTGCTGATCTGGAATATACTTTAAAATCATCCTATAATGTATTAATTTCTTCAGAATAGAATGAATTTCTTCGTAAAAGTGGTTCAAAAATAGTCATAAATATGTGATCTAATTCAAAATTCACATTTTTATAAGAAAATGTTTCTTATTTCTCACATATATAACCAATCTGTTTCATAAATTGACCCAAAACTGCTTTGTGCACTTCAATGTTGATTTGTTTGTCTTCTCAGCCCACCGCATTCAAATAAAAATAGCATTCAAATTTGTTTTTAATAAGTAATAAGTACGTACACACGTACGTTGCGCAGCCAAGCCAACACTACGCGCATGTGTGCAAACGTTCAAACACAGTTCATACAAACCGAGCACCCATCTTAAATGGACAATATTTCTTTTCATAAATTATGCCGCTGGATCTTTTCTTTCTTTTGCTTTTTTTTGAGTTTCGGTATGTGATCCTCCCCCTCCCTTTTACGCAATCCTTTCCTTTTCGATTCCCTTTTGGCATGATGGACGGTAAAATTGGGTAACCGTAAAGTGCAAGATATTCGTATTAGTACGCGACTGCGAGCATGATGATGATGATGATCATGTTGAACGATTACCAATAGATGGTAAAATAACATACCACCGGCGGAAAGAAAACGCACGAGCTCGTGCGTATGGATAAATCAATGCTCTGATCAACATCTCTTCCAGCTCACCGTCTAAAAATCCGTCCCAATCCCAACACCCAAGGTTCAATTATTCCATTGCCCAGTCATTCCATCGGGTCTTTCCTTGCGGGAGTTTTTTTTTGGCGCAGGAGCTTTCGACCGTACTTTCACTACTTGCCATTGCGCGGCTCAAGTGACTGCAGCCTCCTTGTATGGATGATCAGGGCATTCCTCCAAAAGCAAAAACAGAAAAAAATGTACTGGCCCATGGCGTAATACCGCCACGATTGATGCTCTTGCGACTGGCGGTTTCATTTTTTTGGGGCCAAATGCTTACTCAACCGCACAATTGAACTGTCATTGCACACGAGTCACGGAATCACTCTGGTAGGACGACGCCGTCCGGTGGACAAACGAGATGAAACTTTTCATCTTTCGGGCTCGGTTGGATGCTGGGCGTGTCTAAAAGGTGTGGTATGCTTGAGCAAGTGAGCAAACGTTGGACGATGGACGAGGTGCAATATTCAATGCCCTGAAGTGTTTACAGCTTCTTGTTGCAGTACGGGACGGGGTATTGACAACGATAGTGCAAATATCCCCGACCTTAACCCTAGGTAACCTGATGAACATTTCGCTACCGCTATCAATGGTGCTATTCAGTGGTTCGGATAAGTGCGCTAAGAACAAAGCAAGAAGCGCTGTAAAACAATAAAATTATACGACAGTTATTCGTAGTTCATGAGGACATGGTACTACAACCTCGAGAGGTCTTGGTCTGCCATTTCTGGCTACCGTTACTTGAATTGACCCGCAGCAGGATAGTCACTCTTTGCTTTTGGGGAACGGTCCGGATGGGATTTGAACTTTGGTCTTGGCGTGTGAAGATCGGCGCCGTTATCGCCTCGCTCACAGGGGTTCTAATTAGAGAACTATGTACATAAGGCCTTAAGGGCCTTGCTTAATCTTGATGGACGACAAGGATCTAAATTTAAAACCCTGATGTCGTGTATATGAATAAAACAAGGTTCAAAAATACATCGAAATCAATCAAATTAGTTGGTAGCATTCAATTACTTAACACTTGTCCCATCTCAAGTAATATCCTAATTTCAACATTTTCAACTCAAAAATAATTTCTACCAAATATTTTAAATCGCTCAAAATGGTTCTCTTCTCGGCTTCTGTCCACTTTTTTACAATAATTTATAGAATTGTTTAAATATATTTTTTTAATAATTCAAAGTAACCTACGCTAAACCTTTTGATGGACCCCTCGACATGCTCAACGAGCTTTTATTTGGCGGGAAATCAAAAAGAAGCTTTAAGCTTCACCGTTTCTACAGAAAGCTTCATGTAAGCGCTTTTATTAGAAAAAGAAGGCGGTATATGTAATGCTGGTCTCTACGCAGCTGTCGATTAATCTTACCCTTTTTAGAAAATAAACCATATAGGCTGCAATTGAGTTGAAATATTAAAAATTTTGATTTGTTCAAAATAAAAGAGAATGAAAATAAATCAGAATTTATTTTATGTAAATTTGTGTGCAGCATTTATTTTGCTAAACCCGTGGAACCCTCAAGCTTAATACATAATACTGGAAGTATATATTCTATTGTGCTTCTAAACAGCCATTGAACCAACAGCATACACGCACGTACATTACATCCTCATAACCCCCAAAACATTCGCTCGAAACTAGTTCCCATACCTTTCAATGTCGGGTTCGAGGTGATACATCATATGATCGATGTTGTGCCTAATAGTTTTAATGGGATTTTAGAGGGGGTTCTGTGAGGTTTTTGCTTTGTTTTCCGTACTCGCCATCTTGATCTGTCATTTGGCATTTGTGTATTGCTGATTGCTACGTCATTCGCAACACTGTGACTAAACAAGTATTCCGTCTCCGAAAACCTGAACCGGCTAAACAGCTTCGAATGATGCGGGCCAGTCCCCTTCACGGTTCTACGTTTAAGATGTGAATGTTTACATTTTTGCCAATGTTAATGTGTGAAACAATCAACCATATCCGTTATGGAGATAAGATTTTGTTTTTGCAATGAATGCAGTGAAGTTACTACGGAGAGACAATGTTTTGTTAGCTTATCACATCCAAACACCTTCGTAAGGGTTGAGGAGGAAATGAAGATAACCAACCCAGAAGACAATTTAATCAATTGAGAGCTTCCGAAAGCTTCCTACTGCACCGTCCGCTACAACCTCCCCGACGTCTTCATGTACGGCCGCTTCCCGAGGATCCTTCAAATCGATCTCCATATCGTCCAACTCGATTAAGGTTGTTCGCTTCAAGCGAAGGAACTCTCGGAACCTTTCGTTTAAAGCCTTAATAGAGGGACCCTTCCCACCGTACTCTAGCGGCAGCAGCTCAGGGGACACCTTCGCCCGTAACTCTTCCACCGTGCTGTGACACTGGAACACCGAAAAATATAAGAGAACCTCATTAAGTCTAGAGCGTTCATAACGCGATCAGTGTGTCGGTGTAATTACATGAATGCGCGAACGAAGCTTCTCGCTGGCAAACGACAAGCAGTACTTGCTGATCTGGGCGGCAAACGTGGGCACACCGACAAAATGATTCTCTTTCAAACGCACCGGAACACAGTTGATGACGCTGCGGAGGTAACCGGCGAGATTGTCCAGCGTCCAGCACGTGACATGCGACATCGTCATGCCACCGTTATCGAATATGTGTGTAAACCCAGCGATCTGGTTCGCTTCCTCATCCAGCAACGCTTCGGCCACGAGCATGTTCAACCGTATCATAGTATCGGAGTTGTAACGATGTGCGTCAAAGTTTCGTACAACGCCGAAGATCACAATTCTACCACTCGTCGGATCACGCCCGATCGGTAACATACAGCAAGCGTCCAGCACAGCCACCAGATCCGGATGTTCTGGATCAAGCCGCGAAAACCACCGTGGATACGTTTGACGCATTGTCAGATAGCGTTCTAACATTTCGCAAGCGCGCGGCACTGAAAACTTCTTCACACGCAAGAACCGCAACAGAAACCGATCGTCCGTACGGCACCGGTGCAGGCGTCCATTTTGACGGATCCACTCACGCATTGCGGATAGTGCTTGTTCCCGTAGTTTGTCATCTTCACGCAGCTCCGTGGCTGCAATCTCCTCTAGTTGGACGGCCAACTCTTCCGTCCCGGAATGACCTACACACGGAAAGAATGTTTGAGCGCGTGCCATGGTGGATCGTTCTCGAGACCGCGTCCATCAACAAACTGAACACACTGAAACCTCAGCACCGGGAACTGATGGGGTCTGTTGCTTCTAAATAACGTACGGTTTCGTGTAGAGGTATCCCTTATATTTATGTGAGATACAGTGTTTCTCATGGCAGTTCTAAATGGCAATGTTGAAAATTGTAAAATTATTTGTATCTTTATCGATACGAGACTTCGATTTCGTAGTTGGATATTTTGAATAATATTGATATTTTTGAAATTTTAGACATTACTTAGCAACTTGAACTGCTATAAGAAACACTGTAATATACTAAAAGATTAAAGAGGTATCTCTACTACGATGTGATACAGTGTATCTTGTACAGGTCGTTGCACTGTATGAAATTATCAAAATAGAGCTTTCTTTTTATGTGTCTCCACATTGTCCACCTCTGTCTATCTCGCTGAGTCCGTTACTCACATGATCTAATAATATATACTATACTATTAGGGATGCTTCTACTCTGATCTGTTCCATCCCTTCTCCACTGGAACATCATTCGCGGACAATTACGAAGCTTTTTTTTCTCTCTTTTTTGGGTTGAGTTTTCGTTACTGCCCCATGACCGTTTAGTTGTTGTTGTTACTGTGATCTAGCGAATTTTTGAACAGTGATCGCCTGTTCCCCCACTCACTTTCTCGTTCCACTCCGTCTGGAGATACATTTAATTGACTGACTGACGCAGCGAAATACACACATACACGGCAGCTCGTCAAACGGCAGCACATATTCCGGGTTTCAAGCGACTGTCAATGACGACCTGAGAGGGTTAGGCGTGTGTTTTGGGTGGAAGCCATCACTGCGCTGCTACGTTTATGGTTTATTTGTTTACTTTTGCGCAGGGCGCTGCAAATAATCGCGTGTCGGACGTAAAGATCGCATCATTGTGAATGATTGCAGCAGAGCACACTGAGACGCGGTGCGTACAACAAATGTGTTCGTATCTGAAACCCCCTATCTATCGGGAGTGTGCGCCCTTCATGTGTGAGACTTGTCGGTGTGCGTTACTAGATTGTTAGAATTGTATCACTGTTCCGAGGCGTGGAGACATATCTGATGGAGGAGGGAACGTGCGTACTGACGTATAAATCATTTGGAAGCTATGGAAGATATTATTTCGGCTGTTGTTTCTGTGAGATAAACGGCAACAAATAAAGCAAATATGTTGTATTATTTTAAATTATTGTTCATTTATCATTTAGCGATCGAACTCTTCGTTAGTTCACATCTACACTAAGCATTTTAGTATAAATAAATATCAATAATCTTTTTTTTAGCAGATTGCATATCTTTAGGCGTTGCAACACGCCTCAAAGTATGCAATGCGCTTGAGATATTGTAAAACTATGTTCTAGTATAAGAATGATCAAGATGACAGTTCTAGAGGTTGATATACATCTTCAAGTAACAGATAATTTAACTTTGATTAATAATTTCCTTTGTGAAATCAAGGATAAAAAATTATACTAAAATAATAATAATTAAGATTGTCAAAATTGTCACTTTTCCCACGGTTTACTTTTTGTTTACATTATTACAGGTAACGTTATACAATCATTCCAAAACAAATGCTCAGAGTATCGTTTGTTCGATTTGAAACATTGCTACACGTTTCATTAGTATTTTCGTATTATCCAATACGATCGTAAAAATCAGTAATCGTCAATTTAAATGATCTCCCCAACAATATACTAACAGCAATGAAACGATCGACATGATCACTATAGCCAAGCCCTCTGGCATTTCTAGAGCCAAGCGTATTTGCCATTCCGAGTAACTTACATGCCCACAATGTTTGTTGGATGTTTGGACGTCCAAAATGTGTGGCTAATCATTTGGTAACGACGCACCAATCACGCAATCACAGTTTAAAGTGCTTCGTCTCTCATAGCACCACAGAAACTCTCTTGTTCGTCCCGAATAACATAAAATAAAAAGAAACACAATCGTTACAAATGCTATGCCATTTGTCAAGAAAAAAGCTCGTTTGGACAGGAATGTGTAAGCTTCAACAGGGGGACATAACGAACGATCTACTATCTGCTGCCAATGTCTCGCTGGTGCATTCACTGGACAGCAGTCGACTGAACGTCAAAATTAGCCGTGGGGACAATCAACATTTGATTCGATAACGGATCGAATTGTGCAACGGCGAAAGACGGAGGAATATCTGAGGAAATCGATCATAAACAGTGACCGATCGCTAGGCGTTATTTTGAACCTTCCAACTAACAGTACTAGAGTTGCCGGCAACATCTCAAAAACATCACAGAGTGGCACTGTTTCTGTGTATGATTGATTCGAATACTGTTGCATTTTTATTACGTTGGGCTTTTTATTGTAATCCTTATATTCATGGGCTTGTCTGCCCGTCCAGTCGTACCTTAGTGAAGTTTTGACATTAACGTCAAAAGGAAAAGCGAAATGATGGACCATGTGCAGAATGCAGATCGTGAGTTATGGTTGAGCGTATTTAATACTAAGCATAATACAAGATACAACCCTATAAGCCTATGACCCTAATGCTAGTGAAGTGAACCCATCCCACAAAGGTTGGACGGGGAAGGAAATGAGGAAAGGAGTGGACAAACAGAGATAGTTTGATAGTGTGCGATGCAGCTCTCCAGGGAACACAAAATTTCTTATAAATAGCTTTGAAATACAAGTTTGGAGTAGCGTAACATTTTTGCTGTGCACAGTAGTCCGTAAAGCATGCTACATCACACGGTAACACAGATAGCACCACCTCAATCGATGTCCAGCTTGCGGAAGCTGCCTACCATTCCCGCATCGATACCGCCCGGTGCACATCCGGTCTGGCTCCAGACGGAGGAAAACTTCGCCACATCGATCTCCATCTGATCCAGCAGCTGCAGCTCTTCGCGGCTCTCGCGGATGCGCTTGCTGTAGACGTGTGTCAGGGCTTTCGGTTCTTCGTGTTCTTCGGTATACTCGGTCGGCAGTAGTGTCTTGCCCAGGTAGCTCACTGCCTCGTTGATTGTCTTGTGAAACTGTGGATAGAGAGAGAGAGGACAAGAGGTGTCAGCTATGGTTTAAACTTGAATGATCTCAATTATCAGTAAGATGTTCCTTTCTTTTATGCCAAAAACCAGTTCTAAGATTCATATTGCAAAGTGAAACGTCACGGGCAGTTGCTAAAAACTTGTGTTAGGTGTAGATCAGCTTTTTGAAGTTCGCTACACCTGCACCAGTCTGAGATGATCGCTTGGGTGTTTGTGTCGTTTCAGCAATCATATGATAAGTTTTCGTCTTCATTCTCATCCAAAAATTAGTACGTGGCCTGATTCCACAGCAGGTCGACTACCTTGAGAAAATGACGTCCACATTAGCATCGAACTCTCCTTTCAAGGTTAAACCGATTTCGTTCACAAATTCGCTGAGATTTAATCACTTCATCAAAGGCGCTGAGCTAATGACAGTGCCTTTTCGGGTAAACAATAATCATCCAATAACGTTACCACCGTAATGATCATGCCCCGATACCGTATGGTTTTCGGTTACGGGTTCTTCTTAATAATTCATCACGAAACTATAATCATTCGCTTGACTCAACCGTTACATTAACCGTCAGCCCACCTTCAATACAGTCTCCAGCCCATTCAGGTTCGGCAGACACCGTACGGAATGTCGTTGCATCTTAAAATTCACTGTGCATATATTATGTATATTAGTCGCATGGTGGCGTAGCTGTAGTCATTCGAATTTGGCAACGATCACCGATCTCTCGGGGATTGTTAGATGTTTCCATTTCCCTTTCTTTTTCCCCCCGCTCACCGATAGGTTTTGAGATAGTATTGCAAATTGGCAACGGGCGGATTTCTCTTTCAGCTACACGTCAGATCAGTATCGGATCTGTTCGGTTCGGACGATTATGTCTTCTGGAGATACCATACAGCACACAGAGAAGAAACTACACGCTCGTAACAACACTATTGCAGGGCCGGACGTTACAGCTTGTTGGTCGTGACGCTTGGGAATTAACAAAACAATTCAGCCCAAGACCACACTGTCGTCGTCTAACGTGCCCAACATCCAACATTGCGTAAGCACGCCCCGATTGCGCCAAACTGTGGCCTACAAATCTCTTTGTCTCCTGGACGGGAGGTCTTTCTTCTCACACTTTTACGTCCACTTCACCAAACAATCTAAACCCTCGCAAAGGTCGCTCCATATTCGGACGTGTGAATTGCATTGCAATATCTGACGTCCAAAAGCTCGCTCTCGAAAGAAAAACACTCGCCAGTGTCTAAATGCCATCCCCAGGCGTTGACGTGGTGTACTCACGAAGAATCGATGCTTCAGCTTCGGGCTGACATAGGTGAACAGCAGGTCAACGATGGATGCGGCCACCTTCGGTAGCCGGATAACGTGGATCTCCCGGCAGCGGATCGGTAGCAGGTGATTGATGTACGGCCCAATGTTACGCATCTCGCTCAGCCGGAACAGTGTGAAGTGGGCCATGGACGCTTCGTAGCAGTCGACCACCAGTACAACGCCCGCCACCTGTACCAGCTCGTCGCACGACAGGATCTCCATGTTCATGTGCAGAAACCGTATCAGATCGACCAGATCGTACTTGTCCACGCGGAAGTTGCGCGATTTGATCAATATCACGATCTGCCCCTTGGCGTCGAACCCCAGCACGTGGAACACATCTTCATCCCCGAGCGCCATCATGGTTTTGTCGAACGGATCCAACTTCTGGAACCAGTGCGGGAACGTTTGTCTCAGCGCAAGATATCGTTCCAGCATTTCGCACGCCTTCGGGATGGAAAACTTGCGCTGACGCAAAAACCGCAGCAAAAACACCGAATCCGTACGGCAGCGGCGGATGTACGGATGCTTCGCTATCCACTGGCGCATCTGATCGATGGCCTGCTTCCGGATCAGGTCATCTTCGCGAAGCTGTTCCGCCGCCAACTTCCGGTACTGCTCCGGCAGGCTGCACCGATACTCGTCGAACTTGTCCGGACACTTCTCGACACTGTACGTGACCGTCATTATACGCGGATCGTCCTACGGGTTGCGTCCTGTTCGCGTTCACCACCAAACATCAACTGACACCGCCGATCGATGCGATCGGTCTGCGAAAGCTTCGCCCTGTGCGGAGATCTCTTCACGATGGAAAACCACACTTTCCCTTTCCACCAACGCGCCACAGGTAGTCGGTTTATCTGTCTTTCTTTCTTTCTTCATTCACGATCGGGCGTCCCAAAGCTTTTTGGTAGTTTCTTTTCTACTCTTTCCACCCATTGCTGGTACCACGTGGGACAACTGGTTTTAGCGCCGGATGAAGTTCGTCTCCTCGGGAAGATTTGGGTATAGGTAGCACAGGGCATTAGTCAGACAAAGCGGCAAAAATTTCGGCAGTCCTCCACTTGGCCATATGGTAAACTTTAAGTCCAACTCAGCTGACCATTGATTGAACCTCTTGGCCAACTTATGCCGGTGGCATAGCCTTGTGCCGAAATGCAAAACTGTAAAAAAACCAATATGTCGTCAATCGTTGTTGTGGTGTCTCATTCCTCCGTTTGGCAATAGGTCTCATTCTAATATTGGGATCACTGCGCAGATTCGTTCGATAGTGGAGTCCAACGCTACTCCCATCAGTTTCGCATTCACAAGTTCACGCGGTTAGTTGTCATATTAAGGTTAGGTTTTTTTTCGATCGCTTACACCAACAAATATAAGCCTGTTTGACATTTTGAGGGGGTTTTCTGCCCTGCCTTTGGAGGGACCTCAGGAAAACAGACTGGTTTCAAAGGATGCAAAATTCAAGGTCCCAAGAAAAAAGGTAAACCGGTATACCTCTGTGTACCATCAGTGTTCCGGAGTTTCATGTTGACTCAGTGAACAACAGCACCACAAGAAATGCCCGAAATGCGAGTGTTATCTACTTGCGGAGACATTTGCACTCAAAGACAAGCGTTTGTTTTGTTTGCACAGCTTAAAGGTGGAATTTTGGAGCTGCAAGTTAATGGATTGACCAACAACGAAACAGATAACTTGCTGTCCATTCGCTCGTAACCGAGCTTGGTGCGATACGGACACAGGTTGGCGATAGTAAAGGATAAGCAAATTGTTGATGAGTTAAAAACCGGGTTCCATCATGCCGAAGAAGTGTGTGAAGGACGGATCACCTTCAGTCGCATGGTGTCCAGAATAGGTCATGGTCCATTGCCGGACCACTCCTGGCGTATGTTTATGGTTTCTTTTTCTGTTGTACTTCACCGTATCTTTACACCAGGATACAACCCCACCGTTGCTGGTGGGTAAGCCTTCGAAAGGGTTTGACCCTCCATAATAATGAGCTACGCACCACGCAACGATTATGCAACCTCAATTTCAATGACTGCGAAATCGAAACTGCCAACTCGGGCTTAACTGACGATTTTCTGGTACCGTCATCGCTTTTGTGCAGTAACACAATCGGGCTTCTGTTTGCTCTGGATGCAATATATCTCGAATGGGAGATAGACAGCTGCTACTTACACAGGGCGAATGTTTGTCATGGAAAAATCTTTGCGCACCATCAGAGCGCGCTCGTACATGTGTGGCTTTTAATTACTTTTTTTGTGTTCGTCACAGCACAACCTCCGATCGTAATAAACACACATTTCGCCTGTTACGGAACGTTTTGGATCGTTAGGTTGAGGCTTTTCGGTGTGTCTCGATCAATCTGCGATCGGGTTTGATGGGAACGTGTCGACATCTAGGCTGGCTGTCACGCAATTTCCTTATGTCACAACGTAGTACCATTTTTGCACAAAGGTTTTGTTCAGGTCACAGCATCTAACCCGGTAGTATCTTACAGACTGAGTTCTACAGGCGCTCTCTAGAGCAATCTCAACCAATACGCTCGCAATACTCAATCATTATCATGCAATTGCAAATGAGCGTGTGAAGCTTGGACAAGCATTCGATAATTAGCGTCCGATCGGCTACTCTCCAACAGGGGAGAATTCGTACTCACCTGCAGGAGGCTGGACGCTACTTGGAACAGTTTTGATCGAGCAACAGTTCTAACAACAGGCCCCACTAGTACCGGAATCGTGCGAGGTGTTTGAATTGAAGTGTAAATTTGTACGGCAAAAGGTGTCACTTCCTTCTTGTCACCATGCATTACGAAGATGAGATGGACAAATGTCCGCGCAAGTACGCACCGTATCGATCAACACTGGATGAGTGTGATCGCGCACTAGCTGCGAAAGAACTGCACGAAAATGAGGACACACGGGACGCCTCGATCGCGTTGGTGCGTGAGTTTATCGCCAAACATCCCCAGATCGTACGATGTCGTACGGATCCAGTGTTTCTGTTGCGGTTTCTACGCTACCGGAAGTTCAATGTCGCGGACGCTTGTGCAACCCTGGAAGGTGGTATGGCGTTTCTGATGCGCATGAGAACACTGTACGGTGAGGAGGTAAACACCTTCCATCCGAATGTACAGCGCATGCTAGATCTGGACGCGATCGTACCGCTTGGGTTCGATCGGAAGCGACGGATGGTGATCCTCGTGCGGGTCGGTGCGATGGATCCGAAAGATACGACTGCACTGCTGCAAATGAGACTTGGCGCTCTGGTGATCAATACCTGCTTGGAGTACGAACGGACACAGGTGCATGGGACGGTTTGGATAGTGGACTGTTCGGGGATGACGATGGCACACGTGGGTGCATGGGGACTCAGCGAGGTGAAGATGATGGCGGATTCCATCAACGAGGTAGTGACGATGTTCGTAAAGGAGGTACACATGGTGCAGGTTCCACGGATTACCTGGATGATGCTGGACATACTGCTTCCACTGCTGAGCCCAAAGATACGGGATCGGTTTAAGGTGCTATTACTGGGCCTCTTAGTATTATACCATATTTAATATTATATTCATTTAAATAGTTTCATCGTACACAAGACGAACTACGCAACTCGGTAGATTCCACCATCCTTCCCACCACCTACGGTGGCGAACAAAGTCTGAAACAGGCCACCGAGAACTTTCGGAACATGTTCGAAGACCAAACGAAATGGTTCAAGCTGGAGGAACAGTTCTTCATGGACCTTTCCGTATCGGCGCCAGGTACGAGTGGGCGATCAGCCCGGAACAACCAGCGGAACGAGTTCCCGGGTGAAGAGTCTATGGTCGGTAGTTTCCGGAAGTTAACCGTCGATTGAAGGGACGTAAGGTTTGGCTCTACCACCCCGAGGGCCCATTCTACGGCCCATTCCGGTTGTGTGGCATTCCGAAGAACTACCAAAGAGTAAGTCAATTAGCAACACGACCCATAGAGGGTACTCCGGACCCCGATGTCATAATAGGCCGCGATCGGTCAGAGTTTACATCTTAGATAATTGCGATCGATATACCTGAGCGGTGATGCTTACGTGCGCTTAAGCGTTGTGTAGGACCCGGGTGTGTCTACAGAATCTGTCGATAACTTGTTTGCCAGCTACGTTCTGGTGCTGTTCACAAGGAAGTGGAGAAAAGTGTAGATTGTAAGGTAGTAATTACAATGCTTTTATTGTTACATTACTTACACGATAAGTGAGCGAGAATTCTCCATTCGATGGTGATGCACGAGGGCAGTAGTTTTGTAAGAGGTGTTTGTAAAACTTTCTTTAATTGACATTCATAAAAGGCAATAAATAGTGTTCCGATTGAACGGGGATGGGAATATTCTCAGCAAAATGCCTACTTCAACATGGGGTTGGGTAATTACAGTGTTCGATCTCACGATCTGATCGATATGCGTCAATGCGGCGCATGCGGTGAAGAAATGCACCAGCCACATTCTCCTAAACGTTTACCAGACAGTAGGAATTAGCGTACCCGTTGTCAGCGTGAACACGTCTAGCCAACCTTGTTCCGATACGCCCGTAACCGACCTTGACTACCCTTTTTGTTGTTGCTGCTATTGTTGAAATCCGCATCTTAACAAGCATCAAGTTTCGACGCTGTAGGGCATTTCACCATCCATATCGCCATCTCAACCCAACAAACCGTCTTGGGACGACCTTCGGAACGTAACCACCAAAGCCTAGCGCAAAACTACATATTTCATCGCGTATCATCCGCTTCGATATCAATCATACGTTCTGCTCCTACAATGGTCAACTTCACGAAACGAAGCTTCTCCTACTCCTCCTAATGGTTGGAATTTTCAGTATGGCAACATCGTAACCGTCGCCTATGTGTGCGTGCGGGTTTTAGTGGACTTTTAATTTATGAACTAGCGAAAAACCTAATTTTCCAACAGAGCCGCACGGAGCAGAAACGTGCGCTTGAGTAACTGCGGCTTTTTCTTTTCAAAACCTCAAAGATTTTCGTCTCGAATATGACGATAAACCGATCGATGCCTTTGGCCCTTTCTTGCCGTTTGCAACGAAGGTCATCCATAAACAGTTCGTGAACAGAATGCATTTTTCCAATCCGCTTTTTTTCTGGCGGGGGCTCCATTTGTTCGAGGGTGATAATCGAGTTTAGAGGGTTGGTTTGTGTTATGCCGAAATCTACTGCCCGTGATTAAATGATGGAATGATTTGTTGAAATGTTTAATTTGTTTAATGGTTGTGATGTGATCGTGCAACGGCAGTAGTAGAGATAGAAAACAACCATCATTTATCATTTCATGATGGATTATGTGTTGTAGTAAAATATATTTTTAAAATATTTATAGTTCAAAAAAGCACCCATTTTTGCTACAATAATTTATAACACGTTTAAAAAACTAGCTCATCCATTTTTACCTTTTTGGTAACGCAATGTTAACATTAGAGAAAATAACGTGTATACGCATCTTAATTGGTTTTGTACTTCACAGCGACGAAAGTGTTTGTCGTGTACAAGCACCTTCATCTAGACGTGAAACGTTCATTCTGAAAATGAACTACGCATTGGTTTCAAACGCGCATGAGCGAATGTTTGTTCGGTTAGCATGTCGAAGATGAACGATAGCGAAAGCAGTACGATTGCTAGCAGCGCAGGGGTATACACGGTTCCATAGTGTAGCGGTTATCACGTCTGCTTTACACGCAGAAGGTCTCCAGTTCGATCCTGGATGGAACCAGATACTTTTTTCACATTAGTTTCTTTTTTTCGTATTTCAGTAAACCACTTATCACAAACCAAGACAAATATGATAAGTACCTCTTCCTCTGCTCCCACTTACCCCACTTTTTACCCCTTGAGGGGAGGAAAAACACAATTTGTCAACAACATAAACGTTTTGAAAAATTAGTTCTGTGGAGTAGCGGCGTTTAACATATCACCTTCATCCTATGTTTTGTTCAATTCTATGCTAATCAGCACCAACAAGTAAAGAGAAACACGCAACAAAAAACCATTTGAGCAATAAAAAAAAGGTTGCATTCTGAAGTTGATAGAGAAAAACAGGAAAACCTATTGCTACATTTTCCCATTCGACTGTGGTGCAGTTGGGAGACATGAAAAGAGATCCGATCGGTTCGTCATGTTACTTGACACTCGAAACAGACATTTATGATTGATGCTTGACGCATTGTTTGTCTAATTGTTCGCTGTTTTTGCTTTCATCTTGGAGAATGGCCTCGTGGGTGCTATTTGTCAGCCGATCGTTTCTGTACGAATTTCCGCTGGTTATTTTTTTTTTCGCGTGTATGTTACGCTTGAAATCTTTTAATCGGCAAAAAATGCCTTTCGGCATCTGCGACAAAGGTAACGCTAGAGTGTCAAGGAAAAGCCACATCACGTTATGGATTTTTTTAATCAAAAGTGCAACATTCGTATTTCTAATGCCATTTTATCTGTCCCGGATGCGTTATGAAATGTTGGAGGCGTAGTTTGGCAAATGGGAAAACTTGGAAAACAATCGTTGATGCGGTTCAGCTTCATTTACTCTTTTTCCGGCGTCAAACACAACAGCAGATGGGCTTAAACATCGTTCGTTCCAATTACTTTTACCGATTAAGCGATTAAGCCCGGCTGCCAATTCGAAACGAGAGCAACACGGTTTTACGGTTCGTGGCGTGTATTTCTTTTTATTACGTGCCTGTGTCCACTGCACTCACAAATGATCGATTGAGTTAGAAATTTAATTAAAAAGACGCCTGAAAGCGACGAATTGTGACACCGCTTTAGGACGCGACGGGGAAACAAAAAAGAACGTCCAACTGGAGAACCACATTCAGTCACTTAATATCGGGCCGCGATTAATCGCATCATAATCGTGTGTGCGCCCTTAATTCAATTAATTCATCACCAACCCATGCCCTTCCTTGGTGTTATGCTTTCCCCTCCCACTTAAACGTGTTTGTTTGTTGTGCGCGTTTCGATGCGTATGCAAGCGTTTAATTCGATCGTATCAATGTTTCAACACCCTCGCAAACGCACTGTGAAAAAGAGACTGATCGTGTGTGTAAAGGTCGAAATGAGGGGGAGAGGAGTAGTGAGGCTCTCTGCAAACACTCCAAACTGGACGCTCTAAATATGGTGATGAAAACTGATCCATTGAAGCGAGTTTTAGAACTCGTTGTTTAGGGGGGAAGAAAACTCCAATTCTTCGATTTATAACGAGAACGAGAACGATGCCTGTTGGGCAGCCCCAAAGAGTACTGACGACTTCAAGACGAACGGTTTTAATTAGTTCTGATCAATTATTGCATTTAGGGACGGCCCTTTCCGATGGAACAGATGCCACCAAGTGGAACGCGCGTTGACACTTACATCTGCTACACTTCGTAAAAGGGCATGGTGTGTTTCAAAATTTGACACTAATTGCGCGATTCAATCAAGACACACCACAAGTTGACGTGGGATACCAGCAAATTGGAACTTTCTTTGTACTTACAGGGCAGAAAGAAAATACCAAAGACTGGCTCTGGATGTTGGTTCGATTGTTTTGCAGAGTTCCAGAACTCATATGGAGATCAGAAATCCTTCGAGACAAAAGGAAGCCTCTGAAGGAAGTGGACGAAAACAATTGTTCCCCCTAACAATTGTAAATAAAAATATTTGATCATATCGTAGTCAGTAAGCGAGATGTAAAAAAGAGCTCTGGTTCCATCCAGGATCGAACTGGAGACCTTCTGCGTGTAAAGCAGACGTGATAACCGCTACACTATGGAACCGTGTATACCCCTGCGCTGCTAGCAATCGTACTGCTTTCGCTATCGACCATCTTCCAAAAACTACATCACGGTTTATCAGTTAGTCAGATTCCCGAACTTGCGCGAATCACCGCCATCTCTTCCACACCGGACACGGAAGCACAGTGCCTCATAAAAAAATGAATTCCTTCCAAATTCTGGCCGGTAAAAGAACAAACGGGCTGATAGGAACCGCGCGCACGGTCATCACACGATTAAATCGCTTTCGGAACCACACACACTCTGCGGGGTCAATGTCACACATTTGGGATGCTTGGACGCGCGTTTTTCGACGATCGACATTAAAATAGGTCCCAAAAGTTGTGTGCGATGTGATGAGAAGATAAGTCCGACAACAGTATACGCGCGAGACCTATGCCACCAACACAAATCTCCATCCAATCCTTGTCTGTCTGGCCCAAGGGAGGAATAAATTGTATAAAAATTTCTGTGTTATTTTCGGGATTGATTATAAAATCTTGCTTTAAGCTACTTCCACTTGTTATTCTTCCTTTGGCGTGATTTGATTATGTACGTCTCTGGTCAATGTGTGTCGGGAAGACATTAGGAAGCTTTGTTCCTTTTCAAGAAGAGCGCGCGCGCGCGAGTATGTAAATCGATGAGCTAATAATGCGCGCGCAAAATGATAACGCACGTCGCGATCGGAACACGCATAAGACGATGGTTGTATCACTCAGCTTCGTTAGGTGTATTTGTGTTTCCCTGCATATTAGTGCACGGTTCTGCCGCTTATCAGTGACTTTAGAGACATGGGCGCGTATTTAGACCACCGGGTTAATGTTAATCACCGAGAAAAGGCTTGTGATTCTGTCTATTTTGCGTGCGATTTGCAATAATGTCAAACCGCTTTTTCATGATGTCTGAAGCTCAACAATTCTATCACATCAAACACAGATGTTTGAACTCAAACAACAGTTGCGATCGTCAGAAGTTTTGAGACAACAGGAAGATCAAACTATATTTTAGATTTTGCAATTTGAATGGTTTTGACCGCATGTTAGAGTTATTACAGATGTTGTTCTAGAAAACATGGAGTAAATCTTCTTTGATTTCAAACTCCGTCCAGACTAGTACTGCATCGAAATTCATCTATAAGTAACTCCCTCATAACACATCAAAGATTTCTCCACATGACATGCCTTGCCTTTACTCTATTGATCTCAATACAAATACGATCGGACCTTGTTCTGACGGTGTTGTGTCACAGTATACGGTACTGTATTTATGCGTTAAGTAACGATCACTTTCGATTTTGATTGTGTCGCACATTGATTACCAGTTGCCTGTGCCATGAGGAATCTACACTTCTCTCTACGAGTACTACTGGAGTCCATATTACTCCAGAGAGAAGTTGATATGCCCAGCATGCAAGCAATGACTATGTACAAGAGAGGGTTTTACCAGCGCAATTAAACAAATGCTTCTAAAGACGATCAAAGAACAGTTCTGAGCACTGTGAGAGGAGAACTGGTCGAGAGTTCTGGAGCTCTCTGCAGCATCCAGGTTTGAAATCGTATCCCATGTGCCAATCACTTGCCGTTGGACTGTTCGCCGGAACGGTCGCATCTTGGGCCTGTCGGCGACTCCTCTTGATCCCGTGATACATCCCGCGCTTCCGGTGGCAGATGGAATCAATCAGCCTTTGATCGGTGGTAGCTGTCTTGTGTGAAAATTGCTCCGTCAGACGATCCGAGCAGTGGTGTCCGTAGTGTGTGAAGTGTCGAGACAGCCCAGTTACTGAGTGGTGTTCTATTGGTGTGTTGAAGTTATTCCTGTTGAGAGGGCGATTGAAGTAGCGGAACTTCTTTGGTTTTTGTGTTTTTTTGGACATCATACATCGGGGGAATGGAGTGCAACTAGCTTCACACGAGCACAAGTGAACAAACAACTCGCATCACATTACACTCTCAAAGTAACTGCGAGGGACTCATCAACTGTTTTCCTGTTCCTGTTCCGGAATCGATCCACGGTTTGAAAGTGCGATTTGTGAAATTTTGATTGGTTCTTTTTTCTACAGATCAGTTCTACTACGTCGCGTTACATTACGCAACGAAAAAAGTGTTGATAGCGAGTGCATAAAGGGTCATGTTACACCCGTGACGTTAGTGAAAACTACAGTGAAATTCCAAGTATCTACCATAACGTATCCTGTACTGGCAAAACAAAACAAAACGCAGAAAGGAAATAATATAATTTGGAAAACACGCGGAAGATCCAATGGAGCGCCCTACGCGCTGGGCGCTAATATTGTTTGCGCTATGCGCAACAACGGCGCACACAGCAGTTTTACAACTTGTAAGTGTATGCGGTTTAATTGAATTTCAGAAACTTTAAAATCTGATGTGCAGTTACATGTAATGTGAACCCGAAAAGCAGTGAGAATGTTTCGGACCATGGTAGCGGATTTATATGCGCAGTTAGAGCACGTCTCTGCACAGTTGTTTCCGTGGTGTAGTGGTTATCACATCCGCCTAACACGCGGAAGGCCCCCGGTTCGATCCCGGGCGGAAACACGGGAAATCTTTTTTTACACTACAGATTGTTGTGTAATAACTAAACCAATAGAATTTTGCTGTTTATTTCTATCTTGATTATTGTTTTTCGTACAAACAGCTTAATCTGCACTAAAATCCCCACTCTTAGCTAATATTCTGTCCAATGTGTCCTACTTAAGTCTTATTTTATTGCCCTAAATTAATCTCACAACTGTACCAGCACATTAAAGTACAAAGTGTTCCCAGTAATTGCGAACGATTTGAGGCTGAATGACGGGACCAAGCATAATATTACATGCCAAAAAAAAAAAATGACCAGGATTAGACCTACCCCAGAAAAGCGTATGCGTATAGAATCAGTAAAAATGAGTCCCTCTACTGATAACACACCAGATAGATGGGTGCTCTACATTGTGACTGTGTGTAGTATTGCAGAACAGACACATGATTCTTTAATGGTTCGCATCGGAAGATTTGTTGATTTTACTTCTGATTGTTTTCGTACCATTTCTGATGAACAGAAATCAGTGTATTGGAATACGAATATTCATTCATACTGTCCCTTGTTTGAATATCACGTCCGCATCGTGGCACTTCAATTAAAATTATGTTTTTTTTTACAAACTCCCCAGAATCCTTCCGAGGAGATACCTTCTAACTCGATAGACATAGACAACAGTCCTCTCGCCAGAGTCAAGCGGAACGGAAATATTCGTGGAAAGTAGGTATTACCGAGGCGATCCGTTCCGGTGAGAGATATTAGACAGGGTTTAAACTAACAAAATACGACTACTCACCCAGTTTCAGAGGCCAGACCCAATCGCAGTATCTTCACTTCGGAAACAGTCAAGATGGCAAAGCGGAAGCCGAAGCCACACAGCATAGCTCTAGGGCTGTAGTAGGTAAGACGGTTCACAGTTACTCTATTCTGAAAAATGTATAAATGGTTATGATTACTTCCGTACTAGTTGGCTCCAACGGTATGGGACAAGCGCAGAGTCAATCACTTGGCGGAGATTGCAGTTCATGCTACGGATCGGTTGATGGGGGTGGCAGCTACGTTTATGGTATGCGTGGCATTAGAATGGACCACCTCGTGGAAGATACTAACGGTGTTGTATTTCTCTTAGACAGTAGACCCGATCCTCTGAAAGTGCCCATAGATAAGCTGCGTTTACCGGATGCTTACGAGCCGGGTACTAATGGGCAATCAATGAGACCTGGCGGTGGCGGGTCCGATGCTTACGGTAGGCCTGGTACAGGTGGAACTGAGCTAGACGCTTATGGGCGACCAGTGGGAGGCTTTGATGCACACGGAAGACCTATTGGCGGAGGTGGTACGGGAGGATCAGGTGTTGGAAGTCATGGACGTCCTCCACAGGGAGGAACTGGATTTGATATGCACGGTAGGCCGAGCGGTGGACCAGGTATGCCGGGTAGTGATGGAGGTGGATATGGTAGGACAACAGGGGGACCTGGAACAGATGGATTGGATGTACATGGTAGACCTATTGGAGGACCTGGATCGGGTGTATCTGGTGTCGATGCGCATGGAAGGCCAATTGGAGGTCCTGGCACTGGAGGAACCGGAGTTGACGCGCATGGAAGACCTATTGGAGGTCCTGGCACTGGAGGAACCGGGGTTGATGCTCATGGTAGACCTCTTGGTGGACCCGGAACTGGAAGCACGGGTGTTGACGTGCATGGAAGACCTGTTGGTGGACCAGGAGCTGGAGGTCCCGGTGGGCCTGGAGCAGGAGGATTGGGAGTAGATAGTTATGGACGACCTATTGGAGGACCTGGATCGGGTGTTGATGCTCATGGCCGACCTGTTGGTGGTCCAGGAACTGGAGGACCAGGTGTTGATGCTCATGGCAGACCTGTTGGGGGACCTGGAACTGGAGGACCAAGTGTTGATGCTCATGGCAGACCTGTTGGGGGACCTGGAAGTGGAGGACCAGGTGTTGATGCGCATGGCAGACCTGTTGGTGGTCCAGGAACTGGAGGACCAGGTGTTGATGCACATGGCAGACCTGTTGGGGGACCTGGGACAGGGGGAACAGGTTTTGATGCACATGGCAGGCCTGTTGGAGGACCTGGAACAGGCGGACCGGGTGTAGATGCACATGGCAGACCTGTTGGAGGACCAGGAACAGGTGGACCAGGTGTAGATGCACATGGAAGGCCAATCGGAGGACCAGGTGTTGATGTACATGGGCGACCTATTGGAGGACCAGGTGTTGATGCATATGGAAGGCCAGTCGGAGGACCAGGTGTTGATGCACACGGAAGGCCTATCGACGGTTCCGGAACAAACGGTCGAGTGTCAGGAGGACCAGGAACCGGAGGCGTAGGACCAGATACTTCAGGAAGACCGGGTGTTCGAGGACCTGGTGTCGATGGTTATGGTAGGCCAGGAGGAGGTTCTGGACCAGGGACGAATGGAAATGGAAGACCAGCTGGAAGTTATGATACACAGGGCAGACCTGGTGGCACGGGAGGTGAACACGTAGATACACACGGCAGACCAACGGGTGATGCAGGAACAGTTGGTAGGGGAGTTGATGCATACGGAAGACCTATTGGTTCGGGTGGATCAAGACATGTTGGCGGACCAGGTACTGGGCATGGTCCTCACCCTCACCTAGTAGGACCGCCTGTTCCGGGCACTGGACCACATGGTGTATATCATACCGCTCCTCACAGCGTCACATTGCCAGGCCAGGATCACACTGTTGTGAATCCTACGGGCGGCTTAACAGTGTTAGTTGGTACAGGACATTCAAAACAAACTGTGATTGGTTCTGATAGCAGATTAGATGGTCACGGCCCAGTGAAAATTATTCCCGGCCCTCCAGACAGCCATGGACCACCGAAACAAACAGTGTACGCCCATCCTGGTGGTGTAACAGTGTTGGTAGGAACGGGTGGGGCGCAACAAACTGTTCATCATCTACCAGTGCATGGCGGACACCCAGGCACAGGACCGCAGTCGGTTATCCATCCTGGGACGGTAGGCACAGGAGCATATCCAGGAGCGGGAATTGGACAACCTACTGGTCAGTATCCCGGTGGTAGTGCGCAATATCCAACTGGTACTGGTGGTATGGGACCAGGTTCAGGAACCGGATCACAATATCCAGGAGGTAAATGCATAGCATTGAAACCAACTAAACTATTGAGCACATCTTTTAAAGGGTTCGTTTCTTACAGGTGCACCAGGAGGACATCCAGGAACAGTTGGCGGACCAGGAAGTGGATATTATCCTGGTGCAGGCGTTGGAACAGGACAATACCCATCGGGTGGTGTTGGAGGTACTGGGGTAGGTGCAGGACAATATCCAGGAGGAGTTACAGGAGGTCCTAGGCAACATTCTGCTGGAACCGGTCAATATCCTGGAGGGACTGGTCAATATCCAGGAGGTACTGGAACAGGTCAGTATCCTGGAGGCACTGGACAGTATCCAGTAGAGGGTGGAACTGGAACAAGCCATTATCCTGGTGCAGGTGGCCAATATCCTAGTGGTACCGGAGCTGGTCAACATCCGGGACAATATCCGGGAGGTACAGGTGTAGGAACTGGTCAATATCCCGGAGGCCAAGGAGTTGGTACAGGGGGTGCTGGAACTGGAACTGGAGTAGGTCAATATCCAGGAAGTGCTGGAACAGGCACAGGTCAATATCCGGGAGGCTCTGGAACTGGAACTGGAGTAGGTCAATATCCAGGAGGTGCTGGAACAGGCACAGGTCAATATCCGGGAGGCTCTGGAACAGGAACGGGTGCAGGCCAATATCCTAGCGGTACAGGGGTTGGAGCAGGTCAATATCCTGGAGGAGCCGGTGGACAATATCCCAATGGAATGGGAACTGGAACTGGTCAACATCCCGGAGGTACTGGTACAGCAACAGGACAATATCCTGGTGGCGCTGGACAATATCCTTCAGGTGGTACCGGAGTAGGAACAGGACAGTATCCAGGAGCTGGTAGTGGCCAATACACTGGAGGAACTGGAACAGGGCAGTATCCCGGTGGTGCAGGCCAATATCCAAGTGGCACTGGAACAGGAACAGGTCAGTATCCTGGTGGATCTGGACAATATCCTGGAGGCACTGGAACAGGAACAGGACAGCATCCTGGTGGTGTTGGACAATATCCTGGCGGTAATGGGGCAGGTTCAGGTCAGTATCCTGGTGGCGTTGGAGCAGGCACAGGACAATACCCTGCTGGAGCTGGCACAGGTACAGGACATTATCCTGGAGGCACGGGGATCGGTGCAGGACAATATCCTGCCGGCACTGGAGCAGGCACAGGGCATTATCCCGGAGGTACGGGGACAGGAACAGGACAATATCCTGGAGGTTCTAGTACCGGTCAGTATCCTGGTGTAAATGGTGTAGGGACAGGCCAGTATCCAGGAGGTAGCGGACAATATCCAGCCGGAGTTGGAAGTGTTACCTACCCGGGTGATCAATACCCTGGAGGTGGTGTATCTGGACAGTATCCGGGAGGAGTAGGTTCTGGCGTGCAGTACCCGGGTGGACACTATCCCACTGATGGAACGGGTGCAGGAGGAGCAGGTTCCTATCCGCCAGGAACAGGCACAGGCCAACGGTATCCCGGTAGTGGATCTGCTATGGATCAATATCCAACAACAATCGAGCAGGGAGCCGGAGGTGGCAGTTTGCCACCGCAATCCATACAGTTACCGGAAGAGGAAGATGACGCATTCTCGCAAGCAGAATCGTCGGTCAAAAATGGAGAAGTAATAGCTTCCGCGCAAGGTCGCAAAAACGGTGGCACTGCTCAAACGCAGGTGTCCGGTACCTACACGGGTACGGGATCGTTTAGTGCCAGTGCTCAAACGAGTGACAAGGATCGTGCAGCACAGGCACAAGTATCGGGTGGAAAGGAAGGAGCGATGAGCTCCGCCCAAGGTACAGGCGGAATTGGCAAATCCCAGTCACTGGTGCAGGTTGATTCGAAGACGGGCGGCACATCGGCAACGTCCCAGAGTGGAGGCTTAGGACACGAGAGCCAATCAGAGGTGGTGGCCAACGAGAAAGGTGGCTTGGCCGATGCCCAATCGAGTGGACCTGGACAAACGTCTTCCCAGGCACAGATAGGTTTCCGCCCGCAAGGGGAAGGCACAGTCGATCAACAGAATATATTCAACGGTGGTGGACAAGCTTCTGCCCAGTCGGGTGCTCACTCAGGCCAGAGTCAATCGCAAATTAGTGGCAATTTCAAGTGAGTGTAACGTGTTTACTGTTTTAAACGCGTTTTCTAATTGTTTGTTACTTCTGTACAGGTTCGGTATTGCGTATCATGGGGCAGCACAAGCAGCTTCTGGCACGAAGGAACAGGTTAACACGTATCGAGAGAAAAGCAAACCCTTGTTCCATTCGATTGGACTGTTTGGAAAATCTATTGGGTATGGATAATGGTTCAGTAATCAGTTGGCATGTTCCTAACACACGCACTCAGATTTAACTGCATGAAAAAAACGCACAACCAAACAAGCTGTTGAATGGCCATCAAAAAGCGCACAAGTAAAAATGCATGCAAAAGTAGTGGATTGGTGTTAAATTGGTGCTGATATTTGTGTCTTTTTGTTCCTAGATCTACGGTCAGAAAGGAATCGGTAGACACCAACGGAATGAGGACTCGGACATCTGAACAAAGTTTGGGTTAGTGAGATTTGTTTCTGTTAAATTCCTTATGATTTGACCTCATGTTCTTGTTCTTGGCAGTGAACTTCATTAGCACTACAACTCCTCCAGTGGAAGAGGAAGAATATGAAGATGTAGAAGAAGAGGACGATGAATACGAAGACGAGTACGAAACAACACCGAAGATTACACGGAGTGGCGATAAGGTGACAACGGAACCGAAAGCCCCCGTAAAAACGACTCCCGAAGCATATGTGGTCACAGAACCGTCTACCGTAACTGTGCGCACGAATGGAAACGGGCGTGTTTTCACGCAAGGTGGTCCGACGCAAAAGCAAACCGCATTCGTACCGCACGGTGATAACTTCCGGCTGGTCCAGACACAGAATGGTCGTTCTACGGTACACGCTGTGACGACGGAGCGAACGGTAGTGAACGCCATTGTGACGACTCCCAAGTACACTACGCGTTATCTTTCGACCAAGAAGGACACCACCCCGACGGTGACTACGGCTACCAATGTTGCCGAAGAGGGACCGGAACCGGGAACACCAACGCAAAAGACCGGCCATCCAGATAGTTACATCTCGGTAACGAAACAAGTGACGGGTATTGACGAGAAGAGTAAAGTACCGGCCATTCCGGGAAAGAACTACGAGTCGACGTACTACACAAAATCGTCCACCTGTGGTTACTTCACCTTCTCCTGCAACATCGTGTACGGTGAGAATGGGCGCAGCAAAATCTGTCGACCGAAACCACCGGCCAATGGCAAATGTTGAGGACATTACGAACATTTTGTTCATGACATGACACTGCCAGTTAATCCCCTAGTACACTGAAAGGGGAGTTATTTTAAAGAAGGCACAACACACCTCCTAAAATAGGGCTAGTTGGGCGGTACGAAGCTATAATTACTTACAAACAAGCAAAACTGCCTTTTCCAGGCAACCAAATTCGTTGCACAAATTATCTTAACTGTTTTAAGCGACACTCTAATGAAAGAAGACAATAAATAGGATTACCCGACACAAAAACACCCGATTCAAGTGTAGTCCGTGTTGGTTCGGATGCAGTAGCTGTGCTCTACCATACAGATGATGGAGGTACATATATTAGGGATCTATATTTATAAGAATACGATAAACTATAATTCTAACACGTCAAATCTGTCACTCTTCTACAACCAAGTCTGTTTGTCAACCATGCTAAACCAATACACGCGATATGCTATGCTTTTCGTAATAATCTCTGTTCACTTATATCGTACGTCACAGTAGAATTGTAACAAACCCGAGAAGAAAAAGCGGGACTTAATTTTGATAGTGTGTTTTTTGTTCTTTGTTTTTTTTTGGTACCGAAAGAATTTAATTACGAAAGTGAACGATTTATGCTCTACTGAATGCTTGCAATACTTATCTGTTTCTGGATGAGACAGTTTCTTATACTTGTTGTACTATAGTCTGGAGGGTTCACTATATCCTCATCATAAGATAGGGGAAAATATAAAGAAAGAACTGATGAGGAATCATCGTTTGAATGGATAATACTTTTACGTTACTCTACGTAAGTACTGAGTCTATTATCTGAGTATTTTACGAGTTACATCGAATGTCGTCTATTTCGGTTCGACAAATGGAGTGTTTGCGTTTTTACCAATAATCTGTAGATCCGTGTAGAGAGCAAATGAGATACCAATAATAAGGGTGGTCGCACATTTAGACGGCTACTTCCCACCGGTTGAGTATATGGCCCAAAGAACTGGGGGGTCGTTTGTATCCTGTACCAAGTTATAGTCATGCCTGAGAAAGAGTATCGTTGTGTCCACGGCGTGTGCGCCTCTCTAGTCATTCATTATCGCTATTATCTTCGTTGGCTGAAAGAAGACTGGTGGATCCATGTGAGCTACGGAGTCTGTAGGGAAGGTGAGACAAGGAAGGTAATTCCATTAGTTCGCCTACATATTCGACACACAATGGAACGAGGAAAGTATTAAATACGAAAAAAACCCAAAAAATCTAACATGCACTACCGAAAATAAGACCAAACTAACTCTACCGAAACACGCACACTTGAACCATCTACAAAATGGCAGCTTCACAAACGCAAACCACACATCCTGCGGTGTCCGGTAAGCCGGCACACAACCAGCGTACTTGCTAACGGACGGGTGGATTGCTACTCACTTCATCATCCTCCGATACCTTTAACCCATCCAGATTGACATCGGCCATCTTGCCAATGTTGATCGGTTTGAGCGGTTGCCCGACACCTCTCGCATCGTACGCTCCCGGGCTGACATCGAACAGCTGTATGGTTTCGTTGATGTGACTCTGATTCTTGGTCGGTGGCATATCATCGCAACCGGAAGCGCCACGTCCGTTCCGTACCTCACCCGCACCTCCATTGCCGGGGAATACGTTCGGTTCGTAGTACGCCGAACCTGCTGCACCTAAGGAAGTGCCGGAGGATGTGTTTCGCTTCGGTATGGCTGATCCTCCTCCGCTGGCGGAGTTGTGTTGTTTCGATGGTGCGGAACTACGTGACTTGTGTCCACTGGCACTGCTAGCGGCTGCTGCAGCACGCGTAATGTTGTCAAACTTTTGCTTGGCACGTTCGAATTCGTACTTGTTGTTGTTGAGCGATGGTGGCGAAGGTGCATCGTGATCGATGTAGCTCGGTTTGGCATCGTAATACGAACCGGACGACAGCGGTATGTATGATGGAGGTTGCGCATTAACACTGGACGTCAGTGACGCTGGTTGTTCGCGTACTGGTAGGCCCGGAATTTTCGAAGGCCCACCACCTCCACGATCACCACGATCGCCACGATCGGTAAATGGTCGTGAGCCGGAATTATCAAACAGTTGCTTCAGATCGTTAATGTTCGGTTTGTAGCTCACGTTGGCTGTGTAATTCGATCGGTTTGTGGCTTTATAGTTGCCCGCATCGTGCTGCTGCTTGGGACTACCACTGGTTCGGTTGCGTTGGTTAGTAGCGCACAGGAGAGCAGGGTTAGTAAGGGTAAACGAGATCGCGCAAGATCGTTCATACGCAAAAGCGACACGAGTGCGAAGGTTAGTGTGATTTTGAAAACCATCACCAGGCGAGGCAGATGTTTCAGCAGTATCAGCAGAATGGATGCATATGGGTGGGGTTTTATCAGTACACCAGCACCAGACCAATGTATATGAGAACAGAATGGGAAAAGAAAAAAAAACAAACAAACAAGTGTACAGAAAAGAGGAATTGGAAGGTAACCAATTTCGTAATGTTAACAACAGCAGGAGCTGATTGGGACGTAAGGTTAGCTAGAGTTAGTACTAATGATGAGAAACGGAAAACCCAAGTACAAACCAATCTGCCATAGTGGGTTAACGGTGTGTTTTGTCTAAGTGTCTAAGCGTTGTGCCAGTTCACTAATGCAGTGCAGAAAAGGATTCGAAAAACGTTACGGGCCACTCTGCAGCAATCCTTCACGCAGTTGCTGTGTCTTACCTCGTTTGTAGATGCTGTATCTGCACCTGCAAACCTTCAGTCTGTCCGCTCAGCTCCTCATTTGTGCGCTGCAACCGGCGCACGTGATTGCAGGCCGCATCAAGCTCATCCTCGGCCGAGGCCAGTTCATGCTTTAGTTCTTCTACGCGTGAACGCAACCGTTTCACTTCCGTTTCGTACTGCTCCGCCCGTCGTACAGCGTGTCCCAGCTCGGTGTTTGCCTCCGAAAGCATCTTCTTCATCTTACTGTGGGAATGGCGAATATCGCTAAGCTCCTGGAAGGAAGAAGAATTCGCTTTAGTCTCCAAATACGACTAGAAACTCGGACATCACTTACTTTATTTTTATCGAGCAGTTCTTGCTGCAGTGAGCGCAACTCCACGTCACTGTTAACAAGCGGGCGTCCTTTGCGTTCGAGCCGTTCCTGCAAGTCTTGGCATTCGGCACGTAGCTTTTTGGTTTCCCGCTCCATGTTGAGCTTTTCCGTTTCGAGCCGTTCCCGTTTGCCCCATTCCGCAGCATTCTCCGCCTGCAGTCGTTCCAACTCTGTGCGTAGTTCGCACAACCTTCGTTCGAGTGTTTCTCGTGCGGCTATTTCTTCCTGCAGCGAGTTGTGTGTGATGCGCATCTCCACACGGTGCTGCTCCTGTAGCGTCAGTAGCTCACGCACCGCATCCTGTTTGGCCGCACGCAACTCTTCACACTTGTCGCGGAGTTCCTGCATATCCTGGCGTGCCTTCTCCAAACTTCGGTGAACGGCGTTTTTCTCCTCGCGTTCAATCTGGATCGTTTTCTGGGCATCGTCCAGACGGAGTTGCAGCATGGTAATCTTCTGCAACAGATAGTCCTCATCGTAATCATCCTTCGAGAGTTGCTGTATGAGACGACGCTCTTCGGCCATCTGTTCGCTCTTATCCTTAAACTCTACGGAATGTTTCGGCATGGCGCCACCCTGTAGGATGTATTCTTCAATGTCGAGATCGGCGTTTGCATTGGTGGCTTGCAGTCCAGCGCCGGATCCATCGTCTGGTAGGTTTGGCAGTTTCGTCACCAAACCGTCCTCACTGTTGACGTTCTTCAAACCATCGGATGATATGTCCGGCGAGCAGTTGTTATCACCCCGTCCGTCACGATCTGGTTCGTCTGCCGCATCCAGGGATGCTTTGTTGAAACGGCCAGCGTGCTTCATCATGAGCGTGTGCACCTTTTCCATCTCCTTTTTGAGTTGCGTAATTTGCATTTCTAGTTCGCACTTTTCTCGTTTGTAAGAGTTGGATTCTTTAATGGCGGCCTCAAGATTGCTGCGGAGTTGCTTCGCCTCATCACGGGCTTTGTTACGTTCGGTTCGTACCTGCAAGTGTACAAGGGAGTTATTTTATTGACTGCACTCCAAATTCCAATAGAATGAATGTTTCAATGTACCACCACCAGAGACAAAATGCGTGAAGTATCTTTTTCAAGCTCTTCGAGCATTTCGGCAAAACACGATTGCATTTTGTGTAGTTTTGAAAAGGACTAAATTGACACAAAATATCTAGAAATATCCACCACGAGCAAGAATTGTCTGTATAACTTTCTTCGCAAACACTTTTGCACTAACGCTTGAATGATTCTACATTCCGATAGCAAAGTTCGTTCTGGTGAACGTAAGGGTATCTGTGTGGACAGAGCAGGGAGGAAGGAGGATGCATAGTATTCCGTTAACGAGCAAAAGTCGCGCTGGATTCGAGGGAAGAATATTGATTTAATATTTTCCCATCCTTCCATCCCTGGAGAAGCGACACCCGCAACGTAAATCGTCGTAGCTGAACTAGCCGCTAGGGTAAACATCGGCAAGACCTACCTTACTCCATTTTTCGCGCCAATTTGCCGTACAGTCGGACCACCATTTCATCGTCTTTTCCATCTGCGCAGCCCTTGCGCGAGCTTCTTCCAGTTCGCGCTGTCGCTGGGACTGTAAATTAGAAGAAAAATAAATTTTATTTAATATTTAACATATTAATGTAGATAAGCAACGTATATAATGACTTCAAACGTATTATTAACCCAAAGTCGGTCATGAAGATTGACAATTTTTGAAATTATGAAACAATTAAAAATGAATAATTGTTCATGCTTTGCTCACAATGTAGAGAAAATAGACATCCGACAAGACATAACTTAAGTTACGTTCAGAAGACAAATGAGACGATCCACATTCTCCGAAAAATCCCCCGACGAAATCGTCAAGAAAATCCCCGAGCTCCTCAGCCGTGAGATAGAAAGCGTACGGCGGGTTCTTGCTCCGTGCTTACAGATGTTTTCTGTGTGTACACAATGGGAGCAATGCTGAACAAAACATTGCTCTTAAAATAATATTCCATGTATGTTGTACGATGAAATGGATGAATAATTACTGTCTGGTGTTATAAAGGTGACTAAGAATAATATATTTAAAGAAGTTAAGGTTATTTCCAAGATGGAAATGTATTGCACGTTGTATTGCTACGATGTTTTCTACATACAACATATTGCGATAAGACACTGACTGACTTCAAGGCAGATAATATAATTCTCACACCACCGCAGCCTCGTTATCATTGAAAATGAAGTTAAAGCAGATGGAGGAATGTAGTTTAGTAAAAAATAAATAATTATGTCCACCGATGCGGCTCATAGTGGCAACTGATTGCAAACGGAATTGCTATATAACGCACCGCGTTTTAACGGGAACCATTCGCAGTTCAAGATTCACTGTTGCGCAGACAATCGTAAATCGACAACCAGTTCCAGGATGAAAGTGTTCTCCACTGTTTTACTCGCTATCGTAGCGAGTTGTGCCGTGATCGAGGCTAAAACGTTTGGCAAATGTGAGCTAGCGAAGACTTTGGCCAATAATGGTATCGCGAGAGCATCGTTACCAGATTGTAAGTAAAGAATTTTCGATCAGGAAAAAGTTTGGAGATTTTTAACTACTATACCATCGTTTCTCTACCGCAGGGATCTGTCTCGTACAGCACGAGAGTGGATTTAGTACGACGGCTACTAATAACAACAAAAATGGCTCCAAAGACTACGGAATCTTTCAGATAAACAATAAGTTCTGGTGTGATTCGAGCTATGGGTCGAATGACTGCAAGATATCGTGCAACAGTAAGTTCTTATTGCTTTCTAACATGTGTTGGTGTATCTTTTAATTACCCCTTTTCGATGCTTTTCTATTTCTCGCTAGGTCTGTTAAACGATGATATTACGGATGACATCAAGTGCGCCAAATTGGTTCACAAGCGCCATGGATTTAACGCCTGGTATGGATGGAAAGATCACTGCAAAGGCAAGGCACTTCCCAGTGTTAGTTCGTGTTTCTAAACAGACAAAGTTTGGCATATTACAATGAATAAACACATGCTGATGTAAAGCTAACTAATATTAGCCCTTTAGGGTGAATTTTGGTTATAATTAATTGATGTACTTAATAAATTGAATATTACAATAGAACTGATGCTATCTTGATGTATTTTAGAGCCGTCTTAAGACGTCGATAAATAGTTTCCAAATAAACAATATTTCTTTTTTGAGTAAACTCCACTGGGCTAGAATAGGGATTGGTTTTCGAAAAGCTGATTTTGATTAGTATTAGCACAGCTTTTTGATACACATTTGAGTAAATCTCCTAGGATGTGTATGTGTTGGGTTACAAAAGTTGCAAACAGACTGCCAAACAGCAAACAGACAATTTGGACAATTACGGAAATAGCAACGCAGCCAAGGGTGTTGTTTCCTTGGCAGGAAAATGTTTTATGCAAACAAATTCCACGATTCCACGAGGCCGACAGTGTGCAAACAGAGCGTCTGAGGGACTGTGTTATTACAGCTTGAGAAATAAAGCGAGACAAAGTATAGGGAAATATTTTGATCGGATCGGAGATCCTACGGGAACATTCCTAGGCTTCTATGACACATCTTGAGTTGCCTTTCCAACGCACACAGAACTGGTTATTCTATGATGGATACAGACTAGCCAAAAAAGTCAGAATTGAAAGACTAAAACCTCTCACAATTTTAACGCCAAAGAGAAAGGAGAATATTTGGGTACCACAGCAAATCCATAACCGTACCAGATGCTTTGCTTTTATATATCTATTCGAACTATGTTAGGCTTATACCAGAAAATTATTATCAACTAATTCAGCTTTCGAAATTGTTGAAATAGTAACCCACAATGTTTGAAACGCTTTGCAATATATGTGTTATTCATATAATATAATACTCATATAATCGAAAATGTATTTATACACATTGTTGCTACTGTTATTTGACTCTTTACTTCGTTAATACTAAATTTAATTTGAAGAATCTTCCATTTTTGAGGAACAGGTTGATCTACGCAGATTCTATCCTAATAGTTATTTTATTGTGAAGTGATAACAAACATACATATATAACATGTATGCATATGTGAAAAGATGTAGATGTAGCAGAAGCGGTAGCAACAAACCAAGATCAATGAGCTAAGTTTTATACATGGCTACAAAACAAATGCCAAATTCTGCCGGGAAATTCCCACATACGTTTGTTTGTTACTATTACTAACTCTTTTTATGCCGATTATTCCAAACAAATTCAGCTGTGCGAAGGGGAACGATTAGAAAACTATCAGAGCTCACTATCAATGCAAGGAAAGTACTATGCATCGAAAATTATTATGATCCGAGGAAGGGAGTAGTGTGAGGGAATGTGTAAAAATTATGTTTGTACTTCTCGACGATCATTAAGAGGATCGTTTGGTATAAAAACTCTCGATCCGAAGGAAAGTGAATCAGTTTCTTATTGCAGTTCTCAAGCTGAAAGTAAAACGATGAAGTTACTCTTTGCAGTCGTGCTCGTCCTCGGGGTAAGCAATACCATCGTTCAAGCAAAAACTTTCAAAAAATGTGAGCTAGCAAGGGTACTATTCGACAACGGCATCTCTAAATCGCTATTACCGGATTGTAAGTAAAAACATTTCGTTAAAATGGACTGAGTGTGAGCATTTTCTAAAATTGTATTCTCACCCTGAAAGGGATCTGTCTTGTGGAGCATGAAAGTACGTTCAGTACTACGGCGACACATAAAAACACCGACGGTTCTACCGATTATGGAATATTTCAGATCAATAACAAATATTGGTGTGATTCAGACTATGGAGCAAACGAGTGCAAAATACGCTGCAAGAGTAAGTGCAAGCGACCAGCATCATCGACTGGGATGCAGTCATATTGATTTTGCTTTACATCTTTGAAGGTCTCCTGAAAGATGATATTACGGACGCCATAAAGTGCGCCAAGCTAATTTACAGCCGTCAGGGGTTTAATGCATGGTACGGATGGAAGGACTACTGCGATGGCAAGCCGTTGCCCGATGTCCGTTCATGTTTCTAGCATTTCTGCATCGCGTCATCGTCAGCAGTGCAAAAACATGTGGTGCCATGACCGCCCATCACACGGTACTGTTTTCATAACGATACCCCACGCAAACAATAACATTTTGTGCGATTGACAAGATTCACCTCTGTGTGTATAATTTTCTTGCCATGAAAGAAACGCTACTGTAACCATTGTGCGGGGTCTTTGAGAGATGCGGTTTAGTTGAATCTTGCCTGTTGCTCACACGTTGTATCTGGTGCTGATTTTTTTCTTTACAAGCAACTAATGTTGCACTGGCTGGTGGAAATTCTGCAGCTGCACTGTGCAACGGACACAAGCAAATCCCCTTCCGAATCATTGGCCGTGGTTAATCAACCGTACAGCTTGCAGTTTTCAGTTCGCGAAAAAAGAGCACAAGAAAAAGGTAAGTTTAATATAAAACTGGCACGTTTACTTACCTCCCGCGCCTCCCACTCGGTGTCAACAAACTTTGCCGACATGCTGCTAACCTCGACATTTCCACCGGGAGGATGCCGTCTCGGTGCACTCTGCGACATTGGAAACTCGACGTGGGTGTATTGGCACGTTCGTTCGGGAATGTTTGTAGCAGTGGAATTGCTGGAACTGGGTCTGTTAACGGGCTCTAATTTTACCAGCCAACCGTTGCACCAAGTACCGTTGAGTATTGCGGTGTTTGGCAAAATTACCACAATCAGTTCCTGTGTTGTTAGTGATTGTGAAAGCGTTCTCTTCGGCTTTACATCGATAACACAAAAGTAAGACTTGTTTTTAACACAGCATTGTACCGTTTACATGTGCGCACGTTTTAGACGTATTATTTTTGTACTTCTAATCGAAATGTGCACAATTTTGCTCCGAAAAATAGCACAATCGATACGAGCGATCTGCCATTTTTGTCTGAAAAAAGCACTTGACGGATGATGTCTGCGAGCAAATGAAAACAAAAAAATGTACGGGTTTGTAGCGCCTGGTTCAGTTCTGTGCTCATTGGACGGTTGGTGTAAACAAAAGGCGATGTATCTTTTGGTAGTTCAAACGGGCAGGTTTTCTTTTGCTGTTGCAAGCAAAATTGCTTCCTTCTGTAATATTTTCGTGTTTCTTTAGCTTTTGGACGTGATATTTGTAAATTTGCATCTCTTCTGTTGAATTTGGCTGAATAAATGTTTGCATTTCAAGTCCACGAATTTTGAAATATGGCGTGGTGTATGTGGTGAATACTAGAAGTGCAAATAATAATTTTTCTGCATATGTTTTGCTCTTAGGGTAAAATAATGCTTGATGTGTTTTCATTTACGCTGCTACAGTTTGTTTTCTCGCTCAAAACATAAACGCAAAAGATTAATTGTTAAATTGCGGCAGTGGTGAAAATGTGTTCGTTGTCAAGCATTTGCCAAGATGGCGTACGCTGAAATGTTTCGAGCGAGACTGGCCGCATGTACGAGAACAAAGCGCAGGCAAAAAAGCGAAACTTCACGCTCTCTCAAACGTCAGACCGATTTCGAAGAGAAAGGACGTGTAGCAAAGCGCTGCGTTCGTGCGAAGCAAGAGATATGATGTAAGCAAACGTGGAATGAAGTGGAGAAAAATTGGCCCACCTGCTTGAAAGGAAGACGCACCAACCGCATGTGAAGTGAAAAATTCGGGAAACCGTCAGCATCGCCCCTTGTGAAACGTTGAGAAAATGGTGCCCATTGGGACAGAAGAATCGCAAAGGTGAACGAGCGCGCGCGCGTGTGTGTGTGTTGAGTGTGAGTACGAGTGCATTGCGGTAGTGTGTTGGTGAGGTGGCGCTCGCAAGTGTGGCTGTGTGTGCGCCCGACAGTTAGCACTGTGTGTGCCTGGTAGCGTATGTTTTCGTTTTGGTTGGTCTGCAGATCACGGAAATCGTAATTCCGGTGCCAGCTTGCATTTCAACTGATCTGGTACGGTCCAGAAAAGAAAGAAGGAACACGTCGTCATCCTTGCACACGCAACCTGGAAAAGGAAGGAGAAGACCAACCGAAGAAGAAGCAGCAGCCTGCAGCTGGGAACTAAACGTTGGACATCCATTTTTGTTGTTGTTTCTGCAGAAGCGATTGCAGACTAGAGCAAAGCAACATTGTCCGTTGCCCAGCAACACCAACGGGAAGGAATACAGCTCCAGGAAAAGCAGCCCTCATTCGAGCAGGCTTTGCGACGAAAAACGACGAACGTAGCGTTTCCTGCGGGAGTAGCCGTCATTTTCCTTCCATCATTTCGCCTCGCTAGCTGAAGTGTTTCTTGAAGGCGTTGTAAGGACGGCATTATCGAGCGTTAGTAACTGTGTGCGTGGACGTGAGTAACTCCCGGCAAGCGCTGGTGCGGTGGAAAACAGTATGGCAAGCAGCATTTTGGCCGGTGGAAAAGCGACGGCAGAAGAGGCAGGAGCAGACGACGGACGGCAAGCCCAATAGATGCGTGGCCAACAAATTGCGATTTCGGTTGTGTTCTCTTCTTAGTTTCCTTATCATCATCTTCGTTCTATTCCCTTTGATCCAAGTCATATTCACGCAACCAGCAGCTCACAGCAACTGCTGAACTCATTTCCACCGGCATTTCCGCGCCCAGTTCGCATTTGTACGCGAGTGTGAGTTGATCGGGAAGTGTCTTCGTCTGTTTGTTGGATTTTTCTGATCGGTTTCTAATTTACCGCATCTATAACACGCGCGCGCGTGTCCAAAAGACCTGCCACCTTTCCTTACGCTCAGGTCCTGTGTAATATTTTTATTTTGTTATCCAAAAGTGTCGCTATCCTTTTCCAATCAAGAAGCAAAAGCGAAATCATCGGCACCTCTGTGTTTGTGGCGCTGTGTAAGTGTTTGGTGTGCTATGTATCTTCGCGTTATTATGCGTGTTCCGCGGTCAACAGCAGCTTTCTCTCGACGACGACGGGCAGCCTGCTAAGAGGGGGCAAAGCGAAAAGAAGCGAAAGCGAATAGCAAATTATTCATGTTTCGGCCGTGTGTGTTGTTTGCGTCTGTGTTTTAATAGAGTGTCTCTGTGTGTGCATGTGTGTAACGCGCGTGTGTAATTTGTACGTGTGCTTTACAGCACCTGTCCATCCTTCAGCCCGCCACGCGAGAAAGCCATCCCCCTGCAGATAGGTGTGTGCCAGTGTAGAAGAAAGAGATTCACCTCTTCATGAGTCATCGTTTGTCACAATCCAAACAAAACGATCAGTGGAAAATCCTTCTACGGCGTGGGGGATCCTTTCCGGATCGGCCGGAACGCGGCATTCCCAAACCGCGGCACAATTCGTCGTCGTAATTGACACAACAACATTTGCTTCTGCTTCAGCAACAGCGAATTGTTGTGTGTCCAGGGACGAAGTAGTGGCAGCATCGGAAATCTACGCACGAAACAGTGAAACAGGCTACGAAAAAGTGAAAATTAATCTTGAAGCCGTGTCGTGTCGTTCGTTTGCAACGCTAGCAAAGGAGGCGACGACGTATTAACGAGCGAGTAAGTTCAAAGAATTACTTCATTTGGTTTTGGAATAATTGTTTTATAAACTGTAGAATAGATTAAAATGGGACATTCCTTCGGAGGGTTGAGATTATTGTGAAAATCTATGAAAAAAGTAAATCTTCCATAGGTGGAACTACGCTGTGGCTAGTGTATTATGAGCTAGTGAGCTTGGTGTTCCAGTCCTTTGAGGCTTAAGACGAGTTCTATGAAGATCTCTTACTTTGTTGGTATTTTGTTGTAATATTTTCTTTTCTTTGCTGTGAAGAGCTAATATCCAATTCGTGCTTGTTACTGCTCTTTGCAAGTTTAATTTCTTTTCTTTTTTACCAATTTTTCGTACAACTCCAAACTATTTTCTTGGAAGTTTCTCACTGCCATTCACTGTGGCGGTTATTATTTTTTTAGTTCAATTCCCTCCCAACCCTGACGCTCACTGGCACACGCCGTGCGCTTTCTTTGTGTGTGTGCGCGTAGCATTATTGTGCCCTCTATTTTTCATTGGGAATCGTTGTTGCTGGGGTGTGTGCGCATCGTGAGCGATGAGAAATAATAATACGCACGTAGACCGCGTTTTGCGTTTACCGTCATCATCATCATCGTATCGCTCTCCCGCACACACCACACTCTCTCTCTTTCTTTCTTTTTCCCAACAACGCAAACTTGAACACTTGAAGCCAGACTGAAACACAACCCAAAATGGTGGCAGCAGCAGCAACAGCAAACAACACACGCATATAACGCAGCCGACTTTGTGCGGTGTGTTAGTGTGCGTAGCTTGCAATGGAGTTGATATGAGGAGGAGGGATTGCGCTACGCAATAGGGGAAGGGTGTGTACATTCACTTGTCGGGCGTTTGTGTGCCCTGTATGTGATCGGTACATTTACACACGCATCATGGGGTGGTGGAGTAGAGTCGCGAATGGTCAGGCGGATGGCGATGGATATAGTTTCATTATCTACCCTCTTCTACCGTCTCATCTCCTCAGCGAACCATTCGCAGTGGTTTTGGCAAAACAGCGAAAACAACTCGACAGCAGACTTTGTGGTAGGGTGGCCATCGACGACTACATTAAAAACACCGACCCAAAGACGGGAGCAGCGGCCTTACTGAATCATTGTGCTTTATCCCCTATCTGAAGCGTCCGATAGGCCCCCCAGCTCTGGTGCAGTATTGTTATGTTTGCCTCTGCCTCATTGTTCTTGGCTAGAATAATAGATATCGGTATTGTGCGTCATAAAATGGGCAGGTGAAACATAGGACCCTGATCGTCATCATCATCATCAGCATCTCGATTGATCTCCGAGAGGCGCACGCAGCTTACGGTTGTGCTGCTGCAGTATTAGTATAAGTGGGTTGAAAACACGCAACAACACACTCACACACTTGCTTTGGGGGGTTTTTCTTGGCCACACGATGATGATGGGAAATTTTTGATCAGCGAGTGTTTTTGGGGTGATTTTTCTGTTTCTGCTTGCGATGAGCAGGTTCTGAGATTGTAGCTGTAATGTTATTGGCAGTCTATGATGTTGAGGGTGGTTTATTTTTATAATTGGAGGGTGTAGAGTTTACTTCTGTGTGTGATTTTTTTTTATAAAAAGCAGATCGCAGCTTAGTCCAAGAGTTTAGTGGACATATTTATGTACTTTTAAATCTTTTAATAGCTTTGTTTTGAAACGAAGGGATAGATAGTGTGTATCCTGCACGTATTAAAGGGATAACAAGTGTCCAAATTTAATAAGATTTGTGATAAATCTTTTGACTTAAGTCGTTCGACTTATCAACATTTTTACTAAACAACTTCCAAAATAAATGCCCAAGTTTATTGCCCACACCAGCTCGAAGTCGATGTGATTGAAAAGAAAAACTTCGACATTCGCTATTTTATCCGGAAAGGACTTTGGCGTGCTTCATTCTGAGACAATTTCATTCATGTTCTCAGCGTTCAGCTTCCAAGGCACGCAACCATTGAGCATTACGATTCATCTCTCGTTCGTTCGGTTCCTAATCTTTTATTTTCCCAACACCAACACAAGCGCTTGAATGTTTTTCTTCCAGTTGTGTATTTTCGAAAGGAAAAAAAACACATACACTCTCGCTAGCGGAGATTAATCCTTGGAATGAATGGTTGATATGGGAATGAAATCCATCTTGATTTTTTTATTTATGTTTTATTCAGCTTCTTATCAAGCGTTGATAGGGAAATGGTTTTCCCGGAGTCAGTTTCTGCGCGTTTTCGTCAAAAATTCTTTATTGTCGAAAATTGCCAAGAGAAAACTGAAGAGAGAGAACGAATACGTAAGGCAGGAGATATAAAATATCCTGCTGTGTGTGTGTGTGCACAGAGCATGGCCGGGAAAATGCTGTTGACCTTTGATATGATTTTCCTTTCTATTGCCCAGGACGAGAAACGGTCGACGTGTGCGCATACCCACCGTATATGCCGGGTTTTGCTGTGGCTGTGTTGGTGGATTCCTGTGTGTGTGGGGTACTGCGTACCGTATTTTGTGTGTGTGTGTGTGTGTGTGGAGAAAAGAATGTTTTGGATTTTCCCAGCTCATGCCAGCCCACCAGTTTTGTTAGAACCTTGCTCCCGGGGAAGAAGGAGCGATTTAGGGTGGAAAATCTCGATGAGGAAACCGCTCGTTAGTTGGTTCTCTTTTTGTGTGTGTGTGTGCGATAGCGGTGAGTTGGCCACGTTTTTGTTGGCACTCTCTGTGTATGCTGTACGTTCGTGGTCTTGAATGAATTTTCATTCGGCCAACCGTTTGCAAAACACACACGCACACAAGGATTGCCGTGAGGCGTGAGAAACCGGGGATTGTCCTTTTTTCCTGATAGCCGGCTTTTTCCTCTCGTGTGTGTATAGCAGCAGTCGTTGGTTCGTGTTAGTTAGCTGGGTTTTCCGATTACGAAGGGTTTTCTATCCGGGACAAAACAAGCATTTGTCCCTGTAGAGTTAATTTGTGAAAAATGATATCCAAAAAAAAAGATTTTATATTTTCCTTAAATAAATTACGATATTCTTGAACTCTTGACGTAGTTCTTGAGTTTGACGGAGTAACTTACCTCTCTTTACATAATATTTTATTTAATTCATCTGCATTGCTTTAGTTACCTATAGAGATACCCAACAATTCTACTGCCATAAATGCCGTCTTGCATTACTTTTTACTGAGGTGTTTACGAACAACCATTGCACGTCTTTTAGTAGAGCAAAAATGACGAAAATAGCTCTACTACTGCTCGCGGCGGATGAGCAACGGATCGTGTTTCGAGTTCACGAAAACAACGCGTAATGCGACTGCCGACTAGCCAATGACTTCGAGGAAAGGATCACGACAGTCACGACGGTGGGACGGACCAGTCAGTGTCACCGTTTCGGCGTGGTTTTAGGTTGATCTGACCGAAAGATTGATTGACTTTTGGACCGTGTACTGATGAGTTTTCGAACATTACGGTTCGATGCTGAGCTACTGCTATGCTAAACCATCACTCTTAATGGCTTTGAAATTAGATTGAACTAAACAACTAAGTCTTCAAATTGCCACTTGAGTTGTTTTATTGCTACTTCAATCTCTTCAGTTTATCAATTCGATTGTTTTCACACTTTGTTGGATTGGGTTTCTGTACTTTCAGTTTTAAGCATTAATCCGATGCAAGTTCTCTATTTTTATTCCAATATTTCTTTATGATTGTTCCATAAAATTGATAGTGTGTCTAATTCTTCGACCACATTAACCTTGAAAAATTAAAAACAGGCGTAAAGAGGTTCCAATAATACTCATTTGGCCTTTCGTAAGATAAGATGATTCCCCATGACGCAAAGGGCACCCGCAAAGACATTGATGAGATAGTGAAGGTATTCAGCTGTTGTGGAAAAAAGAATTGAAGAAGTTAATCTTTTTATTGCTATTCGGGACACGGTTTGATACTCATTGTGAAAGGGTTGAAGGGTGGATGATAATATTTTATTGCAAATGCGCACTGTCACTGTAGCACAAGGCAAAACAAAACTTGTTTGTCTGGTTGTTGGAGCAGCCGTGTTGCAAAAATTAACCGACCTAAGACATCTTTAATCCAAGGTATGTGAATACCTGTTTTATTGTACGCGCTTGAAGGTATCGCAGTAAAACGGATTTTACGATCTTCATGTTTTTCGTTTTATATTGTATGTTTATCCATTTATTGATCATGATTAAGCTACCATATGGGAGATGCAGAAAGTTCAGTGGTGCAGCAAGGAACAGGAAATTCAAAACAAAATCCTTGAAATATGAGTAACGAGATGAAAGCAGGCAGAAGAGAAAAGAAACCTTATTCCGGAGCTTTTCGAAGGTTTCCGTTTAGAATGCGGTATAGCCTATGCAGGGGAAGCATTCTTTTTCTCAAACTGCAAACATACATACTATAGGGAGATTGTTTTTTCGTTCATAATATTTTTCGGGTGGTTTCGATCGGGTAAGCCCTGATAAGGTTATTTATTCTGGGATGAAGCTATTCTGTAGAGATAGGTTGGCCGTAGATCTAGATTAAATCGTACGAGATGTTGTCCAAAACTTTGTGCATTATTAGAAAACTAAACACACACTGGACATCTTTCTGGTGGTTGAAGATTTGGCCGGAGGCACTTGTATACATCTCATACATGGGATTGCCGACCCAAGATGGTGCTTGATAATGTGAGAGCAGAAGAGTAGGACTGTTAATGGGAAATTGAAGACCGTTATACATTTCTGAGTTAAGGGTTTTTTTTCAGGTTTTTGTAAGAACTTTGAAGAACTTCTAGCCTAAGAATGGCTCATACAAGTACATAAAGCTCCCGTACTCAAAAAAAAGACAGAGATTCAAAGAAATCTTTGCATCAATCATTGGATTTACATTGGATATGCTTCAATGATCGCGTAGCTCAAGTTTAATTTTCCCATTTCCTCAGTCAGAGAAAGAACAGCTGCTTAAAATTTGCTAACCATTAGCATCTACGGTGGTGCGTTTTCGCCCAACTTTACTGTTGTGGTTCCGGTGGGCACGGTTCGCGTAGATTGTTTCACGGTGGTGCTGTAATCAAGCGCCTCGCAAACATAACCTTAAAAAAATGCGAGAAAAAATACGGTTGGTAGGTTGTTCTGGAGAAACCTAGCCTAGGCCGAGGCGTGTGCCGGAAAGTGGTCGGAATGGTAGAAGGAGCAGCGTAAGATAATTTGGTTTTCCCTTGTAACTTTCGAGCGTTTTCGCGTAACGCCACAAACATGATGGCTTCAGACTTGTTGGCTGCTCGTTACCACTGCTTCCTGCCAGTAGATCGCCACCGTTTACGGCCATAAGGGAAGAAAAGAATACGTGCACAAACACACACACACCCCAGAGTTGGTGGAAGAGGAGTATACCTCTCCACCAAAGGGAAATTCTACTGCCCGGGCCTCACAGGTGTATGAGTTCCTTCTTCTTTTTTTGCCTTACCGACACTGGTCACCTACTTGGTTCGGTCATGGTGGCTTATTGCGTTCTTGTACGTTTTTCAGGGCTTCTTTCCTGACGTTGCCAGGTTCTTTTGCTCTCTTAACATCTTTCCGTCCATGTAACAGCTTGCGTCGGTATGCTGCTTTTTTCTTTTGAGTCTTGAGTAAAGAGCGTTGAATAACTTCACGCTTATTTTGACTTTTGGGGTTCTTCTGGACTCGAAAGCAGCGCTGGGCTTCTTTCTCCGACCGTTGGAGCGTGTTTTCAATGCCTACGTGCGAGTTAACGCTAGATCGTTTTATAAATTTCTAGTGTTGCACGATCATTAAGACGAACGGCCGGGCAATAGCTCTGGCAGGGCAGAAGAAACCTTCCAAAGATGCCGGTACAATTTTATAAGGGATAATTTGTGATTTCTTCCCATTTCCCTGGTGTTGTTTATAAAACTTTGGATGAGAAAAGTTTAGTGATTGTTAGTGGTTGTTGACATGAAGTCAACGTTTCTATGTGTTCTACGAATGCCTACACATCGCATCACATGGTCGTAGTTATTCGAGGTTAAAGAAAGGTCAGATTCGGTAGCAAAATATGCAGTCTGGTGATGTTTCTCTTCCGGAGGCTTTTGACGGGATGAGGCCAACATAAACAACCTACATCCGGCCGGGCGCAACCATTATCCATTCCCCTTCTGTAAGTGTGGAGACCCTGTTGGGCCAAGAACTTCGATTTCTTCTTGTCTTTCTGGTGGAAAAGTAAAGTGGAGAAGAAGGCTCACCTCTGGATGTATGGTGTTCGCGTTGTTGTCTTGCTGTGTGATACACCTCCATCCCTTCATCATCTGTTGCACGTCAAAATCGGTCGACGCCAGGTTACGGAGAAGGCAGAGCGATTGGTGTGTGTGTGTGTGGGCCCACTTTTAACGGCAAGGCTCGTGATTGTTTTTATTTCCGCAATCGCTCGCTCGGCTGGTATGTTGGGGGTATGAAAATGAGTTTCTATATGAATAGGAACTTTGGAGTACGACGCAAAAGCAAAAAAAAGAAAGATCACGGGAAAAGAGACCAAGTGAAAGAAATGGATGCCTCTAGCTTTTGCGCCCGTTGGGCTTTCGGAGGAACGTCGGAAATAATCATGGCGCCTTCTTTTATGGCCTGCTTTTTCGTTTTTGGTCTTCCAGCGCTAGTTTCGAAGCTGCGCGTCGAAGCCGCCGGGCCAAGAAGTCGCGATATGGGCTGTGAAAAGTTTTTCTCTGTTGCTTTTTTTAATTCATTCCCCGATCTTGGAGATCTGTGGAAATTGGGGGGCCAACTGTACGGTTCATTGGTTCAGGAAGATGCGAACCATCGAACCTGCTGGTGTTTTGAATGAAAATGGGCTTGCTCCGATAGTTTCTATAGGTAGAGTTTTTTTCTGATAATAGACGTAACATGTTGAAGTTTCGAAGAAAAGGACTTTTCCATTGTTTGCCGGACAAAGAGTTCAAATATTGATTGAAAATGGGCGAAAATTTAAATACACTACATGCTCACGTGTTCAATGGCTATTAGAAGTTGGTAATATGTAGAATCTGTACAAGTTATCATTTTTCTTTTTTGTTAAAACTAATACGCTCACTAATGGAGGGGAGGATTTCATTTCAACATTCTTTGCACTCATTTGCAAAGTTTTGTCCCGTCATCTGTCAAACCGGCAGCAACTGTTCGGTGTTGTTGCAAATGGGGTTTCCTCCATTTCCAAATATAAAGTTAGTTTACCAACAACTTTACACAGAGCCTCCCCCACACAACATGATATTAGCTGGGTTCGAGTCTTTTTTTTGTTGGTTTACCCCGTTCGGTTCCACTTATTTGTAGAAATGGCCCCGTAGTTTGCTCTGGGTATGAATTTGGGTTAAATCTGACAGCTGTCAGTGTCGAAAGAGAAGGAGCGTCTGTTTCTGTTTTTTTTTTCGATCGACTGTATTTGTGCCTATTTGGTTCGGTGTTGTGTTTGTTGGTACTTTGAGAAATTATGGGTTGTGCGAGTAGCTTTTGTTTGGAAAACTTTGAACTGTTTTGATGTAACGCTGCCAACGTATTGAGTGTGTAATGGACAAAACTTGCCTAACGTCACTAGCAACGGTGCTGTTCTGTTGATTTTTTTTGTTAAGATGGCCGTATAATTGTATCTTCTTGAGTTGGCGTTACGGTTATTTTTATAGATATTCTCCAATTAAAATAACTTCCATTCTGAGACCGGGTGTGTGCTGTTCACATAGTGTCGATGATGCGCTAATATGCCTGCGGAAAAGAGATGGTGTGTATCTGTCCTCTTTAACACTCCTCTGGAGTAGGTTGGTCGGCTACTGATGTCGGTGGCACAATTTAGGTTAATAGTGAGTACCGCCGTTGATGGTGGTGTGTGGATGCGTGACGTGTGAAGTGCTGGTTCCATCGTTCAGAGTCGACGTCTAATTGCGTTTCCCTTGCGCATCTAATTTTCGACAATGCGTGCTGGTGCCGTCACCACCATAGCAGAGACACTGTTCAAATTTCTTATTCTCTTTTCCTTTGACACACACGCACGCTTCTCGTCTAAACCCCGGGATATGGGTTGAGCCTTGATGATGACAGTAGCCGGCGACAGGGCTCTGTAATTACTGTTGGGCTCGAAACATTTAGTAAATTGCATCGCGCATTATGCCGGCACACCAAAAGCATTACACGCACAACCTGTAACGGGACGTATGGACGTAATGGATTTTGTGTTCTGCTAACGGAGGTGCTTGTATCTGATGAAATGGAGAACTACATCGACCTCCATTGCCTGTTGGCTCTACGTGTCCGAGCAGGGCGACACAATGGTGTAGGTTAGAGGAAGATTTATTTTTAAATCCTCTCCATTAAATCACGTTCGCCAGCTTTCTTGCTTCCGTGGGCACTTTTACAAGGACTTTTTAGATTTGAAAAGAGAAACACAAGAAGGTAATTGTGTCTTGGTATGAGGTACCCGGTCGGTGTCTCACCTTTTGCCACTATCTAACGTAATGTGCCCGGTGTGTTGAGTTGCTAGATGAAATTGTTTACTTACCATTAACAAACGGATCAGCGTCTCTTCCTATCACGAAGACAGAAGACACCCAACGAGTGGGGGGATGACGCAGCCTTGAACTTACATTTGCTCTTCATGTTCATACTGCTGCTGTATGTCAGGGTTTTATGGACTGAAATGGATATCTGAAATGATTTATATGGTTATTTTAAATTCAAAATTTAACTTTAATTTTATAGTGTTCGAGAGTTGGTTCTCTTCTAAGTTTCTAAATTATATTTACAGCCTTTCGATTTGAACTATTGACTTTTAACTTTTAACATGAATGTCTGTACGCCATCGTAACGTTGAAATGATACTCCCCAGTTCACGTTTTGGTGCCCAATTTAGGCGAACTGTCAGCTTGTGCGCCACGTGAGCTGCACCTACACGGTGTTTCTTCTGGTAGCATCTAATTTTACCCAAGCCCCAGTGTGTGTTGCGTCGATGAAAAAGGCGATGCAGAACGTGAGCGCAAGCTGCATCAGTGGCGCTCACGTGGACCACCCGGAAGGGAAACATCTCCAAATGGACCACCGCACCATACACACCAACCACGGAGGCCAACGAGCGGTGATGCATTTTTAGCACGGTCTTTTCATGCCCAGGTCGTCGTGCTTGCCGTGGGTTGTGACTGGCTTGCAAAATCACACCAAACCGACGGCGAAAACTTGCAACTTACTGACTGCATAGCAGAATTTCCGTTCCAATAGCGAACCAACCTTTTCGCTCGTAACGCTCGACCCTTCCCCTGAGCATGACGCGTTGCTGAGTGTGCATGTAGTGTAGGGTGTGTGCTGCGAAGTAGAAAGCCTCCGTTTCCGTCAGTGAGTTGGTTGGTCGGTTGCATCTGCATCATGTGCGGCTACATGTGACGGATTGCATTGAAGGGAAAATCCGTTGGTTCTCTGGACGTTCCATTTTTATTGTTGCACTGTTCCCGTGGTGAACGTTATTCTCGCACCAGCCGGCTATCAACGTCAACGGGAGAATCACTTCCTGAGGCTATTGGGTGTGCTCATTATGTTGCGTTGCTTCTGGAAATGAGAAAAACGAGAAAAAACTGGTTACAGAACAGAAGAAGTCATTCTGCAGATAGAGGAAATGAATTATTTGCAGATATTAGCAGGTCGTTTGGTTCTGCATGTGTTTCTAGGTGGCGCTTCCGGTAGGTTCTTACTCAATAGGAGGTGTATGCTAATTGGAATTAATCGAACAATAAACGGAATGGATTGCACACATCAGGAGATCAAATAGAATTAGAGCAACATGTGTTGATGATCTGGTCTAATTAGCCTGGATGAATTGTTTTGTTTGACTCCTCCGTTGTATTCATACTGTTGACGAATCAATAGCCACATTCGCTGACAGTTCCTACAAGATGGGCACAGGAACTCTGTACCATCTGCATGTTATTGAGAATCAACTGTCATGGCTCGGTACATTTTAATTGCCGGACATCACTTGAAGGAAGTCAGCCAGGGAAGCCGCCCTTATGCAGATAGATATTCGTTGATAATTTTAACAAAGTGCATCCGCTCGAAGATGATTTATATTCGAAGCAATGCAAATGAACGAAAATGCTGCAAAAGGTGCGCGCATTCGCTGTGGTTTCGAAGTCACTCTGTAGCACAATTGAATAATTCATATATACAGATTTAAAGACCGAATGTGGCGTTTCCATTTTGTCGTTCCATTGGGAAAGATGTATCGTTGTGGTGTTGGACGAGGGAACGTACCAGAATTGTTTACGACGTTTTAAAATGAACGAAGTTAGAGGTTTTGGAAGCAAAAGATGATATAACCTTGGTTTAGCATATGAATCCAGGTATTGTTGTAACTTGTTTTTCATCAGTAAAGAAAGGTCGCCTAGTGACAACTTCATCCTGAGGGATTTTGAAGGGCTTCCAAACTTTGAACTTCACCATCAGCGATGTGTTTAGAACATTTTCGAGATTCATTTATCGCATATATCTTCGAGGGGCTTCTTTAATTTTGTTCTGATTTCTTTTCATACGTCAGAAGCCGAGTTTCGACAATTCCATAACTTCTTGGAAATTAGGATTTCTACCGGGATCTAACGTTAGATCAATTCCTGCGTTACAACACGTTACAGAAACATTTTTAATTCTTGTTCCAGGAAGGTAGTAAACTTCTTCACACTTTAGAGTTGCACAACTAATCTTTCAACAAAATGTATCACACACAGAGTACGATGGGAAACGTGACCGAAAAGTTTCAAATTGCAATTCAAATGAACTCGATACGTTCACGTCCACCATCTTGAGTAACCCATCCTCCTTTGGGGGACTTCCGGCGGGCTTGATTTTATTTTTCATTCCATTCGTTTGAGTGTCTTGAACAAGTAAATCAATATTTCATGCCTTCAAACCAGGACGACAGGCAGGGGCGGGTGTTTCCTCTATCTTCCACTTTCATGGGCAGCAGAAGCAGTGGATGAGAATTATTTTCATGTCTCGACGAGATAGAAGGCTCGAACCTGAAAAGGGATATTGAATTCCAATTCAGTCTTTGTCTTGTCCGCGCTTTTTTACGATCGAACAAGGAAGGCCACGGAGGAGTTTAAACTTCAGGAAGCTCTACAGTACATTCGTCATAATTCCGCACAGGAATCACAAAGAAGCGAAGAAATTGTAGAATTGATATATCCCTTTCTGTTGAATAATATTGTTCGCCCGAGAACAACCTGCTTGAAGGAGTGCCATTGAGACATTTCTCGATGCCTTTTTTGGTCTCAAAAAAGAATGATAGCACTCGAGTCGTGTGTTTCGCCTTCATCTGTCCTTACTCTAATTATTGAATCCAAAAAACGGCTCTCGTGACTATCCTTGGCAATATGTCGATGGTCGGCTGTCAATGTGTTGTTTTCGCAACCCTGAACAAATAGACCATCCGATGTCACAACGGATCCCTTCTTTGAGGAAGAACAGATTCTTCTTGTAAAAACTCAACACCGCAGGGAAGAAATTTGCGCTCTACAATCACCCCCAATCACACGCGTAAAGTGAAAGTCGTACTAAAATGTAGATTTCACGCTGTGGCTTTCTTCGAGTTGGGAACTGATGCTAGCATATGGAATATGGATCGCAAAGTCTCTCCCAAGGGTTGTTTTTGTTGTGTGCAAAACCACATTCAATGAAGGTTCGAAAGACAGGGCAGAAAGTGTGCAGATGATCGGCGTGCATCATTTAATGGCTGCCTTTCGCTCTCTTTCTGCAAGTGATGAAGTGTTCCATTTTCGATGACCTCCAAGCATCCCCCAAGTCTCCGCTGCGTGCCAGTTGTTGGGTGATGGATTATCGTGAACTCGGGAACTCGTGCCGGTTCTGCTATAGCTGTGGCCTCGTTTCCTTTCACTTCCCCGATCGGGGGAAAGGTTACACGGTCCCGAAAATAGGACAAAGACGCACTTAGTAGAGGCAGTTGCACGGTATTATCACCATCTGCCGGTAGCAACAGTGAGTATCTAAGTAGCCGAAACACGTGCGTCCAGATGGCGTTGTCGTTTCCTGGCGATCCGATGAATGTCAGTGGACGCGAGCTGATGGATATACTGACTTGGCTTCCTAATGGTTTTGTCGTCAGGACGAGTAAATGCCGAGCAACTAAGTAAATGAGCCGTCGCCTAGGGATGGGAAGATGTCCCGATCCATATGGAGATGTGGAAGAGCCGGATTCCTCTAGGTCGTAGGGGATCCATTAGTTTCACCGCGAGAGTGACTCTTTTCATCAGCAATAGTCGTGATAACTGGGCTTCCAACAAACCTGGGTAAAACAGAAGTGGACGAATTTGTGTAGGACTCTGTGTTTATGAATGACCTTTCGAGATACCTTCGACCTCTTCACCATCTTACTGCCATGAGAGATGGGGTTTTACGCTTGGGTAATATAATAATTAGATCTGGCGCTGTTTTGTTTGTGATGTGTTGATAGACGTTTGGTCCTTGTCGTCTTGTTGCGAAATTTCAGTAAAAAAAACAATTACAACATTCATGAATAAAATTTCCGTTGTTTAAGGTTGAAACCATCTTCGACTGAGAATGTAGATGTGGTGGCACGGTAAATAACCTATCAATCATCGGTCTTGGTGGTCGTAACAGAAATGAAGGCAAAAACCATAACACCGAACCACCAATCCTCCCACGTAGTGTGATTTTGTCGTGTTTTTCCTCATTTTATTTCTTGTTTTTTTTTAACATTCCTTTGCGAGTAAGCAAAAAAACAATTTTTTGCATGTTGTTGCGTGAGATCGTGCCATGAGACCATGCTGGATGACAGTTTCATGTTTTGTGAGTGCTTTGGGCGAATTACACGCATCTGCCATAATTAGCAGGGAAAACACACCCTGTTATTTAAATTTCCCATAATATGTTGGTTGGAAGGTCGCGCAATGCTCAATGTATTTGTTAGCTCTTAGTAATATTTGTTACGTTAATAAATATTTTAAAAAAATCCGCAATAATAATAAACAAATTTTATCTTCTCTTTTCCTTACAGGTAAGCATTGATGGTCCAGTAGCGGACGCGTGATAGATTTACCTTTTTTCTACTGCTTGTATCCAACAAAACCGCCACAATTTTGGAGGTATTGTCAGGTAAGCGAAAAGAAAAGCATATTTTTCTTTTGCTGTTTTCACACTAGTCTCTTACTCTGTCTTATTATTTTTCCATTTTCTACTGGTTCAGTTTATTCATGGTTTATAAATTGATTGTTTTATAACGATTAAAACTTTATTTTTTATGCAAAAGGGTTTTGAGAAGAAGGTTAGTTATATAGGCCAAGATTTGGTCCATGGTAGATTCGAACTCACGACTTGTGATCTTCTTCATCTGTAGTCTCTAACACGACACTAAGACTTTACCACATATATTGGGTGTTACTGACAATGAAAAGGAGGCTCAATACAGTTTTTTTCTAAATACGCTCTGTCGTAAATTATAATTTCTCGTGTAGAGTTTACCGATAGGGTGTTCTTAAACCCAAGTTGACAGTTCTGTGTCATGCAATGGAAACGAAACGAAGCCTCAGTTTGTTTTTGGTATGTTGTTGATTTCAAAGCTGGTGCGATCAGAATTCAAGGTGATAACTATACGAAACCATCGTCCCAAGTGGAACAGAGATGGATAGAGTCGATGCAGTAGGTCTGTGAGAACCGTGACAAACATCAGTCGGTTCAATCGGACCGGTGTGGGTTTTGGTTGAAGGTTCTCCAGGTTTGACGGTGTGTCTATGGGAGGGGGTGCAGTTCGTGGTTTGAGCCCATCTATCATCTCGTCATTGTCGATAGTTTCTCTATCTTCAATGATGTGCTTATCTTTCTTCCAGCGTGAAAAAATAAGATAAAGCGAGAGGCAAAATAATACGTTATTGAACAACAATACGATGTGAACTTTAAAAAAAAAGTTTCGTACAAACGTTTTGCTGAAACTGAGTAAGTGTTCGCCTTGAAATGTCTTCTGAAGTAAGTTGATGTTATATACCTCGAAGGCATTATGGATGACACGTCGATGGCTTTTGCGCGTATATCGTGTGGTAAGCAGCATTGCACCTCTCCTGATCGACGTTGTCATGCAGTCGGAGCCGCAGTCATCAACGGTTAGCAATCGTGCGTAGGTCGATTGGACCATGAGCTCGCAATTACCCTAATCTTGTTGCTCGGCCGTCCGAAAAGCACTCTTTGGAAGAACCTGCGATGCGAACCGTCCATTTATGGTTGACAGTTTGAGTTTGAAGCAACGCTCGGACCGGCTCGGGTTGGTTAATTTTATTTACTCGCTTACCTTCCCAACAAAAGTCTGGCGCGTTATACGTTAGAGAAACGAACCCGTGAGAGGTCTCTCATACCGATCACAGCTGCCGTATCGTGTTGTGTTTAACGCGTTAAATGCTTGTGCAGGAAAAGATGTGTTTCAAGCGTGGTAAAACGTCGTCGTCTAGAAGAAGTTGGAAAAATACTTCCCTGGCACTGGATGTGAATGAGACGGCTTCAAGAAGACGGAAAGGGGGAAAATACACGAGAGTATCGTCTGTCATGGGGCGAAACGTGTTTTTAGGCGTGGTATGTGCGCCGTATTAGAAGCAAAGCGATGATTAGGACTAGTCAAGGTCGTTAAAATGAAAACATAATCAACTGAACTGAGCAAGGGGGATAAACGGTGGGAACCAGAAACGAAAAACATATTTTTATTTACTAACTTTTAGTCTGTTTGTGCTGCTTGCTTGAAGGAATGCCGATATATAGAGTCCCATAAATTTTTTCTCTCTCATACATATGCTTGTGATAGACATCAACGGGTTTTCAAACAAATTTAAATCAATTTAATATTAATTCATTACATAATCTAACATTGCTATGTTGGATACGATGATTTTTTTTATTGAAATGCCAATCGGTTGTTGGGCATTTCGGAATTATGAACTTTAAGATGTCGCGTGGTTGCGTAACCATCAACGAATTATGGGTTTAGATTACAACTAGCGATCAATTAGCTGTTGCTGTCTTGGTGTTTGCTTGAGACGAAGAAGATGGATGAGTTTTCCAGCTTGTTCGGGAAGTCTTACAAAAGACGTCATCGAATATGCGTGTGTGGTAGTTTAGCGAGTTGATCCTTCACCTCAAGAATTTTGCCATTAATACACTCGCGGTGAAGAAATAAAAACTACAACCTCTAAATTCTCCAAAAGCATTAACAGTGAAACTATTCGCAATATTCACCAGTGGGCGTGTTTTTTGGGGGATGAGTAGTTGAATGGTTTCGCTTACAATCGCAATTTTCAAGGCCGCAAAAGGCAGGAGTGCGTGTTAAAATAGCGTGTCGGGAAAATAAATGGCCGCCAGCAGCAGCAACATGTGCCCAACCGTCCCAAGAGTGGATCGAGAAATCGTATTGAGCTCTTTTTATAGCGATCGGTTTAAACTGTTTGTGATGATTCTTTTGCTCTGCAATCGCTGTTCACCTTTTGACGCTTCAGTGGTTTGTGGCGACGGGAGGTGTGTTTATGTCCATTACAAATCAAGCTTCGATTATTTTGCCCTTCTTCTGACCATATTTGTGATGTTTTATTGTTGACGTTTTATGCTTCAGAAGTTTTGATGCGAACAACAACGAAAAAAAAAGTACATTACCTCATTGTGTAATTGAAATCCCCTTTAACTATAAAAGGAAAAAGGGAACCTCATAACATAATAAGTCTTGTTATTTTAGACACTTCAATACGAAATGCAATCATTATGTACATCTTGCATTTGGAATGGGATTTTTGTTTCTCAGAATTGGAAGCGTTTGAGTTCTCGTTCGTAATCATCCAGATTGAATGTTTGAAGACGTGTAATTATAACTTGAGAGAAATTCTATGGTTAAAACCCTGCGTGCAAAGCAACTCAAATTCTCCCGTTTTTATCGTGCCGTCGCAGTCACGCCCTTGAGGAAAAAATGCTCGTGCTCCCTCTTCACGGTCTTAGCATTCGGTCTTGGTGTTTGAAAACGATCGTGCTATTGTATCGAAGTTCACGTTGCTTTTGTGTGGGGCAGAGAAACGAAAGATGGTGATCGTGTGCACACTGTCAACTGTATTCACTTTGTGTTTTCGTCTAGCAGTGAAGGATGTAGCCGAGAAGCCGGGTGTAAAATGAAGAAATTTTCGTGTGAATCTTTATAAAAAAGTAGGTAAGTTAATGAAATACTCCAAATGTGTGTGAGAACATCACTAATCAAGATTTTATTTGCAGTTTAGCATCGTGCTTCAAACGAAAACCAGAAGGATGGCAACAAACATGCGACCACCAGAAATGTGTTTTTTCTAAGATATGATTAGTGTGTGATGTGCGAGGATCCCCATGTGCGTAAACGTGTGCGAAAACGTGTAAATGGTGTAAAGAAATCGAAACGAAACGAATAAAATGTAATTAAATCGAAACACGCGTTTTTTCTGACAGATCGCGAATGGTAGTTGGGAGAATCAAATTTGTTACTTGGAATACAAACGCATACAAACATGTGTGACGTCACGGATCCCATGTTCATTTCGCCGTATTCTGGGTGCTCACGTAAATACAAATACGGGCAAAACACAGCGAGAATACGGCCAAATTTTGTATGGTATTCGCTCTCAAATTGCTCACAGGGAAATTTACCTCATAAGGGAGAAGTGTACCCTAGTTCCTTTACCGAAAGCACTCCATGTTTGAAGTATCCATTTATTGTTGTTCGCCAATCTTTGAATTGTTCTGCAGAAGTCTAGAAAAGAACATAAGCACTTCTTTGTTCCATTGTACTGGTTCTTTTCCTGGTAATTATTATTTTTTTTGTAATGCCCTCAAGAAGCCGTCTTGCGATGTTGATGGGATCGATGAAGAGAAGTTTTCGCGAGATGTGTACACCATGTGTTGGTAAAGTTGAAAAAAAATATTCCAAATTGTGTGATATGCCACACACTAGTTTTTTTCGGGTAACGTGTTACAAAGACTCAGTGGAGTAAATTAATGAAACTCACCATAATGAGGCGGAAAACTTGGAAAGTGGCATCGTGTTGGGTTAGTTAGTAATATGCTGGTGGGAAAATGGATGATTCGGACATTATCCCACCCATGTAGATCACCGTCACAAAGAAGACCTAGCCTATATATATAAATGTTCCTTTGTCCAGTTTCGCACCAGGGATATTTCACGAATCTACAAAAACTCACACAAAGGCTCGCATGAGATCCTTCGCAGAGGCCTAGGACTAACGAAATTAAATGGATAGGCTTTGTTACTTCAAACTGCGTGAGAACGTGAAATAAGGAGCGTTCCTGAATGGTAAAGGCGTGAAGAGGAGGACCAGGGCTAGAAGGAGCAAAAGGGCTGTGAGTGAATGCCAAATTGCACTCGAACACACTCGTGACTCATGCAGGGAGGGTTTTCCCTGGTTTTCAGCAACCTACAAAAAAGAGGATACTCAAAGGATTTTTTTCCTGATGTCCAAGGGTTGCGAAAGTGTGAGAGAGAACGAAAGAATGTGGTGAATTTTGGAACTGAAATTTGTCTTTGTATATGATTTTGTTTGGTAGGTTTTTTGCGCAAAATTCATGTGTTTTGCTTCGTTCTTTCTCACTCTCTCTCGGCTTGAATTCGGAAAAGAGCGAATTTCCTTTGTGACTAACGTCAAACCGTTAAATCAAAGCGGGAAAACCCCCTAAAACCGGCAACTATTTCCTTTTCTGGGCGCGCAGAGGCAAAAGAACGCCCAGCGGTGTGTAGCACTGGATTGCCCCGGATGTCTTCCGGTATTTCCGCAATGACTTTAAACGATTACTGGGGGGTTTTTCTCTCTGCAGGAGAGAAAGAGATAAGGAGGCCTCCTCAAACACAGTGTGGAGGTTTTTCTTTTTTATCTGGCTCACTTCTGGCGTTGATAGGGATCCGTTCCGTTCCCTTGTACGGGGCGAACCATCGTGAGACAATGGGAATTTTCCTGCTGTCGAATGACGTCAACTAGTTCGTGGGGGAAAAGTAGCGCAACATTGGTCGCAATCATTATCATCCAGCATCAGAAAAAGGGTTTCCACCACTACCACTGCTGGATACGCACGAATGGGCAATTTCTGATGAGCGGAGTTAAAAGGAAGGCGCAATACCAGCAGAAGTTGGGAAAATGGTTCTTTGTTAGTTTCTTCTAAACTTTGCACCGTAACCCAAGACAAGATGATGCCAAACTTGTTAAGGAAAACGATTGCAACTAGCTTTGTTTTGATGATAAGATACCTCAATCATAACATTTGCTTTGTGTGCTTTGAAATGCTTGCATAATGGACAATGAGAAAGATAGAAAGAAAGTGCATAGCGGTAGACATTGATGTGAGTTTTCTTTTGTGAGTAAGCGTTATAAAATTCAAGTATAAATTTGAGAGATACACTTGAGTTCTGAGTTGAACTTAAACTAATCAATACTACAACATGTTAAATAAAAGTGGTGAAATTCGAAAAAGATGCGACACTTATTCTGATTAAGATTATGTCAAATATGTAAATTTATCCATCAAATGGATTTGCAATTTAAGATTTACTTAGATTTTAAGATAATTGAAGACACAAGACAAGTCTTTAGGAATGAAAGGAGGTTTTTGAGGGGAATTTACAAGCATGCTACAGTGTTATTCAAATATTTTACAATAAATTCAAGTATTTCAAGTAATAGATTATTGCTGATCTTTTAATAAAGGCTTATTGGTGATAGATCATCAATATCGGGCAAGCAAAAACTGCACATTGAAATAAGAAAAAAAGTCCAATAAAGCTTGTTATAACTTGTGAAGTGTTCCTAATGGAAGGTGAACCCTGTAAGTGCTACAATAACGCAACCGGTATATTTCAAAGGGCTTTTAACTGTTTTTTCGGTTTTATAGTGGATGGAAGGAATTTTGATTGTTGCAATTTTCCGCTCAAATTTGACAAGCTCTTTGATCACCAGCAAGTGTCCGTTGCACGTGCATGTCCGCCTAATGTCACCTTGTTGAACGTTCTCAACGGGTGCAGTTGGGGTAGCTTTCAAATTTGCCTACCGTTGATTGACTTCCACTACCAGCAAAACGTTTGCTTGATTGTCACTAACGAAAAATCACTCTACCGATTTGTTTTTTGTCGAACAACCGTGCCAATATGGGGTTTGAATCCTCAGCAAATGTGCGTGTGTGTCACGGTTTCCATTTTCCCATACTGCTCCTTCCCCGAGGAGGTGTGTGTGTTTTTCCCACTGGCACAAATAATTGTGCAAGAGCGTGGAATAATTTTTCCGTCACGCATGATTGACATGCGAAGCAAAAAGAGAGTCCCATCCCCCCCCCACCGCCATGTGTGTGTGCGTGTGTTTTTGTATGTTGTTGATGTTTCATCCCGCTTTTCCGCTGCCACGGGGTTGCGCTTCACGGTCGTTTGGAAAAATGTGTCACTTTTTGTAACATTGTACACACATAGTGTGTGGGTTTTTTTTTTATTCGTAGTGTTGCTCCGTGTTCGCGATCTTTCACAGTTCGGACAAATGGATTTCCAATTTCGTGCACTTTAGTGAGTACTTTCTAGCAAATAGCCAAATGCTATCCCCTCCATTTTGTTTAGCGCGAATCGCAAACGAAGGTGAAATAATAGCATTCCGTAAATCCAATTTGGAATATCGGATTTGTACGAAAAATCTTGCCTCACCTCCGTGCCCCCCCCATCGCATGCGGTTGGTTATCATCCCCAATTTTCCCGAAGGTTTTGTGCTTTTGGAGAGCCTCGAGCAAAGGGTGCAACGAGCTGGATTGGATTGAAGGCGTACAAATTGATACCATTCAGTGGCTTCAATCATTGGATGTTGGTTGCTTTTATGTAAACTCGAAGCAGAATCCTTTTCGGAGTAGGGGGATGTTGTTTTTCTGTTGTCTCTATGTTCGTGGTTGCAAACTACACTAGGTAATTGACAATCACCCACAGTGGAATCGTGTTACGTGACGGGATGGAGGGAGCGTGTAGATCTAACTTAATTAAACCCTATCGAATCGGTTTTCGATAAGCTCAGGCGAAAGACCAGAGCCGACACACAGTTCGATAAACAATGGTGGTGGAAGGTTAGGGTGTGTTGGCTAAAGGTGTTTAATGCGAGTTCCCGTGACACACAGTAAGGTCGATGTATCGTCCCGTACGTCTGTGGGATGTGCACGTGTGTGTGTGTGAATTATTATTGATTGATAGGTTATGTTTATCGAATAAATGTGAGAGTAGTTGGCGTGAAAGCGAGTTGTTTACTTACTGATATAATGGCAGCCTTCTTTGTCAAAGGATGTGAGTATTTGTATTTTTCTGTGCTTCTGCTTAGAAAGGCGATAGCAAATAGAAAGCAGTGGTAGTTGAGCGTACAAAATAGTCAACAATGATTGGTTGTGGTCGCTTATGCAATGTTTGTGTAATTCAAATTACGATCGAGACAAACATGATTTTGGATCATGATTCGTAATGAAATTTTGAATTGAAAGAATGATTCTAAATCTATGTTATATAGAATCATGAACCCTCAATGATCTATGAATCCTCAAAACTTTACAAAATCTCAGAGATTCATGAATCATGAATTGAACTGAACTGAATGAATGATATTGAATTTTTTCTGAAGATTCATTCATCCTCAGGGTTCTATGAATCATCAAAGATTCATGAATCTTCATAGAATTGAACGCAAAGAATAATTCAAAATTGATTCATGATCACTCGGGGATGTATAAATCCTCAAATATTGTATAAATACTCATGACTTGAGGCTCCTTAAGTCAGATTCGTATGAATGGGGGTTTCTCAAAAGATTCATGAAGCACAGCACGAATAGAGACGTGATGGGTTTGGTTAAAAAACACTTCACCAAAGGGTTTTTGTCTCAAATCGGACCGAGGATAAATCAATCGCGAAGTGGGGAAATTAGAGAGGGTCCACTTTCTGAGATAATTTCGGCACTGTACCAAGCGTAGCTCTCGGAAAATTACATTTTCGTGATGCGAGAACGAATCCTAGTGGGAGTGCAGTGTTGCATGTTAAAAGTGTTGACGATGCGTCTTCTATTTATACAAGCGCTCTGTGAAAGACGAATGCAACTGCAGTGCCCATACAATGTTTCAATAGTGAGACATTTTAATGGCAAATAGTTATGTATTGGTCCACAACATTGCATTCAATTTCTTAGCTTTGATTTTACTGTTATTTTTTAAAATAAGATAATCTCAATCTAATGTTAACTACTCCAAATATCGCAATATATTGCTAATTACACATAGAAATGTTTAAATAAATAATGGGCGGGAATCGTAACGTGGAAAAAGGGCACGACCTTGTTTTTTCGCAAACAAAGCAACGATGGAACTGTCTCTTTCTCTAGTCATTATTTTAATAATGTATTGTTAAGACAGACAAGTTATTTTTCAGCGAAACTATACCGTTTTTATGTTGCAAAAAAAAAAGAAAAACAGAAGAGACTTGAACATGACGCAGCAATTGTAATTGAGCGGGTTGGTGAAAAACAACTAAGGGTGGTATTGGTGTTGAATGGCGCGTTGGAGGATCTCACTTCCAAAGCAATGACCGATAGAGAGATAAAAAACCCGGGGTTGTGTTGCGTGCGATTGTATGTGTGGGGAGCCGGGAGTTGCTCGCATTCCTATAAAAATAACAACATATGCGATGGTTGCACCATCAATGGGAAGGGTGAAGATGGGGGTGGAGGGATTACACGTAGTTAGTGGGGTGCCAGTGTTGCCAGGCAGTGTGTCAGTATTGATGCCTTGGTTCAGCACCCGATGAGTGTATGATTTACGATTGTAGCGCAACGCGCTTGTTACTCGAATAAATACATAAATAACCCGAAAGCCGGGAAAATGGGAACCGCGGGTGAAAATCCAACCGCGCCAGTATCCGATGGCCTAAACTGTGGGGGAAATATATTGTTCGGTGGAAATAAATCACACTACCCACGTACACGGGCACACATACAACCGTAAGCAAACCATTGGGTCGCGGGAAAGAGATAATGATGAAATGAGCGAAACAAATCCAAATCGTAAAATGATAGTAACAATTCTTTGTGAGAAGCAGTACATAACACCACATATTTGTGCTTCGATTCTGTTGTACAGTAACCGTAATGGCGTTTGTGGCCGTCTAATCCGGTTCGTACAGTCGATTTTCAATTATCCTTCGGAAAACCAACCAAGAAATAATAATTTTCCTGGGAGAAGCAAGATTATCCACATTTCTTTCAGAGTTTGGTATTTTTCGCCCTTTGGCCGAATGATCCTTTGCGTGGGTTACATTTGATGGTTACACCCAAATGTTGAGTGAAGCGTGTCGGGATTCTAAATATAAAGTGGGCTTCATTCGGTACCATTTTGTTTGCTGTGCCGGTACCGCGCCATTTCATTATCAAACCCTTTTTGAAGGTTTCTCGTCTCTCCAGGGAGGAAAATATTGCCGAGTTCGGGTGCTTTGTATTATCGAGAATTCATTATCAGCCGAGGAAAGCAATCAACAACGTTATCCAGCACCCAATGATGACCTTTCTCTGGTGGCGCGAACCATCTAAATAATGATGATAAGGATCATGTTGACTATGATTATTTATGCGGAAAAGGAATAAGGCTGGATTTTAGCTATTGCTAGCCGGAGTTCTGTTGTTTGCGGATGAAAGAAACTGCTCTACTGGAATTTGCGTTAATATGGCGTTGATTTTGATTAAGCATTGGAAATTTCACGCTTGGAAGCGTTTTTTTGCGAAGAAAAAGGGTTTAAAAACAAAGTCCTAAAAGGCTGCTAGAAAGGAATCATGGTGTATACCAGCTGTAATACGATCTTGAATGATTAGAATGAATTTATCATCCTGCTCGTTGGAGAAAGGTTCATTGCTGGCACTGCACATAAATCACTTTCTTTCCGTTCTCACGCGAAAAGGATATAGGGAAAGTAACAAGGCAACAGTTTTGTCATCTCTTTGTTTCGTTCAGCGCTGGTGGATGACCGGGGGTTCTGGTAACAACAAACATGTGGATAGATTTATGGGTGCCTTACTATATGTAGTCTGATTTTTAGACCCAAACCATTTTTCGCTTCGATTGCTGACGTTAAAACGAAAGAAGTATGCTTTTATAGTAAAGATTTATCGTATGATCAATGTAGCGTACACTGAGATGCTGTATTGATTAAGATTCCAAGGAAATGCCGTGATCAAGATTTACGGATTTGGATAAATCCCACATCAACTTAAGGGAAATCGTATCTCACAATCTCTTTCAACTCGCTTAATGAGATGAAATCTGAAGCCTTACCAGAATTGCTAATAGCGAGAACCTTGGACCGAGCCAATTTCTGGAAGTTTTAATTATATACTACCTGGAACTTGCTCTTCATTAGTCAATATTGAATATTATTTCCATATAAGAATTTAACATTGCGAATTTCAATTTGAACCACAGCCACCAAGGTTCCTGGAATTATGCTCCCAAGTTATGCGCGTTTGTGTTCTCTTGTATTACTTTGTAACACATCGATTTGTTTTTGCGATTGGTATCCTTCGACGCAACACCAGTAGTACGCGTTACGGAATGCAAACGTCGGTTGTATAACAACGTTGTGACGGTGTGGTCGTTTCCCCACAATCGTCCTTGATGTTGCATGGTTACAAGGCGGGATGGTGTGCTATAGAGACCCGTGATTGACATCGTACTTGGTACATCCCGATCGTGTTTCCATTTAAATTCCCAAAGGAGAGGTCGGAGATGGGGGAAGGTTTAGTTGTCGAAGGTCTCCTGACGATGACATCCTGCGAAAAGGTAAAGTGCAAGGTTGCGTGTGCACTTGTTGCGCAATGCACACTGACAAGAGCTGTAGGATGTATACGTGTGTGTGTGAGGCCTCGAAGCAGGAAGCTGTAGCCCGTCCGGAAGTGACAGGAAATTAGAGTCTGTTACTAACGCTGGCACATTCGTCGAATGTGCGCCCCTAGTCAGACACAGGGTCAGGTTGGTCCGTATGAACCTAGCGTTTGTGAAGGCCTTTCGGTTAATATTCCATTGGTAAAAGGTATTGGTAACCATGGACGAGAACACACGGTGGTTTGGACAGGTTCGCAACGGAGGTAATATAAATGTAATTTGCCTCCCGGTAAGAAGTCTATTTCTGTGCGCCGGTGGCTCTCATCAACATTGGAAGATGTCCTGTGAGCCGTACCAGCGAAGATGAGCAAAGCCTTGGAAAAGGACAATCCGTAGGGAACAAGGGAAATAAATGAAGCACATAAAGATGAGAACGAAGCGAATCTCGGCAAAACAATATTTTGTTCAATTTCCTATGAATAATTCAATATTGTGCGCCAGTTGGTTCGCCGGACAGTTTCCCCCAGGCCGGTGCCAACAAACCTGGGCGATCTTCTCTTTGCTTGTTTTGGTGTGATGTTCAATTTTCTATTTTGACAATCTGTGATTTCAATTTTTGTGTGAATGTATGCTTTTTTTCCGTTTCGCTCGTAATGTACTTTATTTCTCATTAATCTTTCTTTCGTTGCTTCAACTTTTCTGACACTAGTGCCATTCGCATATACCAAGGAGTATAAATAATTAATTTTGCTTTTCTGTCTCCTTTGCAGGTAAGGTGTGAAGATGGATGTTTGCAATGTAATAGTCAGTGCCTAGCAGGTTGGAACCCATGAATTAATGCTGATCTGAGGAAAGAGGATGATATACGCTTATCTTAAAAGCTTCTTTAATAGAAAGAAGCGCATATATAGTCAGTTAAAGTGAGCGTGTCGATTATCGTAGCCATGTTAATTCATCATAGTCTTCAACATTTGAGAGAAGATATAGATGTCTACGTTTTGCGAACGAGTGATGGTGTACATTATTACTGTTACTCTAAATTTTCCAATCTAATTATTCATTGGATATTGCTCACCTGTAGCCTATGACTCCATGGGTGTATGTCTGTGAAGACGTACTCATAATTTCCTTGTCTAACCATGAAGACATTACATTCAATAGTGTTTTCGGTTGATGACTCACCGGCCAGAGGGATACAAAAATGTGATCCTTCATTTGTCACTGTCAAATGGCGTGTAGCCGAACTGTTCATTCGTTGATGCTAGGTTAGGTACGTTCTTGCTGAGCTCATGAAGTTTATGGTGATTTGATGATCCTATTTGTGTTTAGGGTGTGTGCAGTTTTTGGTGCGATTTCGCGAACCGAAAAGATACCGGCGGAACTGTGACATTGCAGCATTTGCTATGACCGCGAGTCAATTCGGTCGTGTGTCTTTCGTTTTTTGATGCTTCGTTTTCGATTTATTTTCGGCGAGTCGGCATCGTTTCTCATATCTTTACGTGTCGCTGCAAAAATGTTCGTACGTAGACGTAGACTTTGAGCTGTACGGACGGATGACTTGGCGGTTATTTGCATTTTGTTAGGATAGGCGAGTGAATAATCGAGACTTTCGTATGATGGTGCGTTGCCAATCTACTCTAATATTACATGCTAGTCGCATAGGTTTAATGGTTGGAAGCATAAAGCAGTGACAGATGTTAGGATCTCTTGCAGATCTCGATCATTTTAAGTGGCTTGGGGGTACGTTGGCAGTTGGGCATGTCAAATAACCGTGTGCGCTAGTTGGAACTCACTACGATCTTCTATCTAGAACCCGCACCATATGTCTACCACCATATTGGATGAAGTAGACATAAAGGGAGAGAAAATCTGAGAACAAGTTTTTTTGTTGCCATGAGATAGCAAACCCTCGCACTGTCCTTTGGGCGCGTTGGCTTTGCGTTGCCATCGCACAGATTTCAATAATAAACGCAAAATCAGGTTTGCCTACGCAATATTACTGCTTTCATTAGCGCTGTTGCTTGCTGCATCGTTCATTCCCAACAGCCACGTTTCACCTACCTGGATGCCGTGGTACGGCTGATGAGCTTCGATTATAAATCCTCCAACCCTGAGGCGCGCACCAGAGGGCTTTCAGTAGGTCCGTTATTTATTTGATTCTGCATTTGGCTTTATAGTGCACATTTGCCTGGGATGGCGGGAGAAGAGCTAAAAAATATCATGATCGGCTTTTGAATCAGGTGCAATTAGCGAGTGAGATTGCAGCGAATTTGCCTAGCGATAGTCTATTTGTCACGTTTGACACTAACCGACAGCAACGGTCAAGCCCGTACTTTAGGCTTGGCGCCGAAGGGCAACGTCGGCGCGGGTTGCCATCGGTGAGAGACGGTTGCGAGAGGCGCGCCGTTACTGGTTAGGTAGGTTGGATTGATTTTGTGTTTTTGTTTCAATGGCGCTTATTGGCTCATTAGCTGTCAACAAGAAGTGTGTCCTCTATAGAATTGCGACTCCAATGTGCGACATCAGTTTGTAAAGTTTATGTTCATGTCTCTGAACACTTGCTACACAGTTGTCAGTTATCTGTGTTAGTAGTAGTTGTTGGAAAAATACATAAAACTTGATTTCAAAACAAGACACGTGGTAGCAACTTCAAGCCAAATGTGTCTTGATCTTCGGTGATGTCCAGACTAGAAGTCTTGCTAACTGGTGTTGCTTGATGGTGACATTCATATAGTCCGTGTCTGAAAATCAACTCAACGACAGCAAACACTGATTTATTCCAGATGAACGATGTCTTTTTGTATGAATCTCAGAAATTCTACAAGTGATGTATATTCCAAATATAGGCAATTATTGAAGTTTGGAATCTTGAGTCACTCAATCTCTGGATGTCTGTCTGCCGAACAGGAATAATTGGTAAAGACCTTGATTCGAATTTCAGTGTTGCCACAATGACAGTGTATCGCATTCGCTATGGATATTGGTAACACCCAATGTACACATAATAGCATCACTTAAACGGAAAAGAAAGCAAAGAATAATTGTACGCAGTGATGCCGTCTTCATGGTATCTGGGTGTCTGGTCTGGTTTTCTACTGATGTAGGCTCCATACTGGATTCTTGTAGTTGAGATTGCGCCCATGAACAGTTGGGTACCACGATCGTTGTCAATTGTTGGTTGGTTATTACCGGTTAAAACCGTTGCCTCGGTGTCTTGTTTGAGCAGACGCAGATTTAGCGCAGCACAAAACGGGGAAACAGATAATGCGTGTCAAATGATGCTCTTTCTTTCTGGTGCCTTAGACGAAGGTGTTTGTAAAATAATTTCAATACCAGACCATTGGTTAGACATGACACCACAATATATTTCACACCGAGCACACCTACACCCCTGACCCGGCGACGTCCTACGCTTTTCTGGAAAGCGTAAAGCACAAGCGTTCTTCGGGAAAAGGAGAAAGCCTTTTTTCCCAACGTCTTTTGCTTGCGGTTCTTGTGTGTATTTAGGACCGTTGTTGTGTTGGGGGAAAAGAAATTAAAGTGTGTTTGTCCGACTGGGGTGTAATAAATATATTACAGCGATAAGTAAATCGAACTCGTTTTTTTGTATGTGTGCTGGAAAGCAGTACCGTAACTGTACCGAAGTTGTTTTTTTTTGCTCTCATAAATTGAACCCACTTCGAGGTAGCAACGAACGTGCGCAACACGTGAGCCGAGTAGGTGTGCAGATCCATTCCTTTGCGATTAATTGTAACTCACGCCCGTGGAACGTTATGTGCCGCTGCGAGTGAAAAGTGGCTGCATATCTGGGCAGATATAGCAAGCGGATACCTTACATAGCCAGCTATGGTTGAATTATCTGAAAACCATCGGCTTCACATCCTACCGCCTACGGTAAAGCGAAAGGTGCTAATAAATGTTCGCCGCATTTGGAAATAGTTTAATTCCATCACCCCGCTACTAGCGCCTTCTCGGCCCCAGGTGCTACAGCATAAGAGCGGCAACGGCACTGAAATTGGATGTGTGTGGATGGCGAAGCGGGAGCAAAATGAAAATGTATCAGATTTCAAATTTTCCATAATTCACACAGGCATCAAAACAACATCATCACACCCCATTTTCCCGGTACGTTCGCTTGATGTTCCCCGGATGTGCAGAAATGTATAAAGTTAATGCCGCTATTTGATGCTCACGGTTAGCACGTTTTGACTGTAAATGAATGACTGTTGGGAAGTGGCGTTGGGCTTTTTGTGTTTGATGTTTCCAATATTGTGTCTGTTGGATGGATGATTATTTAACCGTATTAATTGGAAATTACAATGAAAAGTATTCACAACATTGTACATGTTTTTTTTAAATAGCATCTCTTCCAGATTGCAGGACTCACCGTGTTCCCTGTAAATTAATATAACATATTCCATGTAACAAAATGCGATATTGACACAACAAATGATGCCAGTCTCTTATCGATCGCGTTTGACACTGATAGATGGCGTTTCGACGCAAAATCGTCAACAAATGTCAATACTTTTTCCCATCGGTCCGTAACCTTCGATGCAATAATGCTAACTGGAGGCGCCTTCTAGACGTACGAGGCCGGCCACTGCTGCTACTGCATCCGATTGGAAAGGGTGGTCGAGGCTGCTTGTAAAACGAGATTTAATTTGAAGGAAAACCAGTCCCACGGTAAAACAGGTGGTGCGATGGAACGGACGGTCGCAACGAAGGAAGGGTGGTCCATATCACGCGGATTAATTATCGGTAAACTTTGCAGTAAATAACGAATTCAAATGTCGTCGCCGTCTGAGCCAGCCGTTTCGTTTAGACGAGGGAGAGTTCGAGACACCACACCGGAGTAAACATTCAAACATCAGACGATACTGTGCGATAAAGTATCTTTATTTTTATATTTGAAGTAACGCCTCACGTCATTCTTAACCTTGCAGACAGAATGTTGAAGTGCTTGGTGGCAGTTTTTTTATACTCTAATATTTGGAGATCATTATTTTGGATTCCTTAAAATGTTTTAGGTCTATTTTTTTAGGAACTAGTGTGATATAAGTTTTTATAGACCATATACGTTACTGGCATGACTAGATATGGAACATACTGGTAGTTTGATTCACCTATCGCACAAATAATGTAATAACTCCAATAGCTAATGCCCACTTGCTTCTTACCATTTCTGCTTCGCCATGCGTTTTATTAGAGTGCCTTCTTGTGTGAGTATATGTGAAAAACTTCTAGTTAATACGCAGGAAATAGCAAAGGTGTTTTTCTCGTCAAGAAATGAAGCTTTTCCGGTTGTGTTATGCCTTCATGCTGATCGTGTTCTTGTTGTTCTCCGCTGGGTTTTATTATTTTTAGCTCAGTTCATTATATTGGCACCAGCAGCAGCAAACAACACCGGGCTGTGTGAGTTTTGTTCAAGCGTTTTGAGTTTCAAACGAACGGTCTGGATGGGCTTCTCTGTTGTGTTTTTATTTTTTTTGCGTAAAAGCAAATAGCAAAGGTGTGCTCGCGGGGTAAAGTGTCATTATATAGCCATTTCTAAGTGGAAGGTTCTCCCTTCCGGGCGGATGATTTCCCAAGAATAATGTGTGCAGTGTGGAGAGGGTTTTTGGAAGCCTTATGGTTAGAAGGAATCCAAGAGGAATGGCTCAAGAGTTCGGGCACGTTGTTGGTTGAGCTCTGTTTCGTGGCGCCTCTAGAAGATGTGAGTGAGGCACTCTGAAGTGGAGGTAGATATTGCGTGGAGGGCGAGAGATCGCGCGTAGTCTTACAAAATCGGTTCGTTACACGCAACGCCCGAATTGGCAAATTTTCACCCACGACGTTGTATTTATATTGTCGGACGTCATCGTCGGTTGTGGAGTAATGTAAACTTGGGATAAAATATTACCTTCGGAACGAGCGCTAAGGAGAGAATGAAGAACAGGGAAGAGTAGCGAACAAGAAAGTGATTCCAACAAAAATGTCAGACAGAGGGTTTTGTGCTATCGAAGCGTATTTTTCCAGCACTGGACCGAGAGCGAGTTAGTCCTTTGCGGATATCTTTGGAAGCTTTTCCCTTTCTATTGCTAATGCTTCTCTCATTCAAGTCAAACTTCCGTTGGCCTCATCAATCTGTTCCTTTTCCTTGCCTTGCGAAATCGAATAAAGATGATCCCAACGCAGGGTGGGCGTTAGGAGCGATTCGGTTGTATTTTTTTGGGAAAAAAACTGACATTTCCACGAAAAAGTTTGCAAAACGTTTGTTGTGTGCGTCAGTTTGTCGGAACCATTCTGCGTCAAGTCTTAATCATGTTTGAAAGGCGCCGTGTAAATCCCTCCCGCACAGAGTTGCTTCAGGTGGTGCTGTGGGTGAAAGACAAACCATACAAACAATAGCAGCAGGAGAAGAGAAGTTAGGAAGGAAGCGAATGGGAGATGTGCTATTGCGCCATACTGACTGTCTCGAACAGCAGCGGTTGCTAGCCATTCGTCGTCGTCTGCTGGTGGAACAAATGTTTGCCCGCACGCCCTTGTAATGTGGATGTGTTTCCTTGTGGATGACCTTGGCGTATGAGGAAACTCCAAGAGTTCGTTCGGGTTGTACTGGCATGGGTGTACAGGGTGCGTGCATGTCAATTGTAGGTTGGTAACGAGAACTTCGGGAAAAAAGCCGACTCCACCCCAAACCCATCTCTTCCCCAAACGCGCACTTATCGTTTATCAATATTTCTATGATCGATAAAGAAGTAGCTTTTCTTTCGGGCTGGAGAATCGTTGGTTGATGGGTTCTTCGCAACAATGCGCTATTTTTGCGCACAAAACGACCGACATTGTTTGCTTTTGTTCGGTTTGATCTTCACCGTAGTGGGTAGAAGGATTTCCCTAGAAGGAAGAAGCATATTTTTTTCTGCGAAGATTTACATGGCTTTTACTTGGCGTAGATAAGCACACGAGCGTTTTCTTTTTCCTGAGGTTGCGTTCGTTGTCCCATTATGCTTTGATGAGACATGATGCAAAAATAGCTCGCATGTGGTAGTGAATGAGGTTGTCATGATAAGACGTTAATTGAGATGGATCTTCGTGCTTTGATAATGCAGAAATATCTATTTATAAGTTGCATGATACTGCTTTGTTGCTGATGGAGTTAGTGCGGAAAAATCTCACGAGTGCTTAGTAGAGGAGCTTATTGTCGTACTAATTCTATAGTGATCCTTTGGTTGTTAAGACTATTCATTTACTTAACAATTTTTAACTATATTTTTTACATTGTCAGAATTTTCAGTTAACACTTCTTCTCATACAATTTATTAGAAGTCTTATTATGGTGTGAATGGGACTTCTTGGGAAGTTTATTGGGAAAAGGCAACAGTTTTACCCAATGACATTAAATCGCTGTACATAAAGGAAAAAAAGAAAAATTGCTAGAATAGCTCCACCGGTGAGTATTTCGACATACCATATTTCCAAAAAGGCAAACGTTGCTTCAATATAATACCTAAAATTGATGATGTATGTTTTTTTTTTATTTCGATTACTCCACTTTGTCGTTTCGAACTAGCTCACTGTGACGGAAGGCTTGCGGATTCAATCTTGTTCTCGATGTTGATGTTTTTTAAGCCTTCCTCCTGTAGGGTGGAGCTTTTATGTTATGCTGATACGTCGAATATGAACAACATTTTTTTTTGTTGCGCGCAGCTGTAGTGATTCGATTTATTATCACCTTCTTTTTTTGCCATTGCTGTTGGTGCTGTCACATCCCTCCATTTTTCTGTGTAACGGTTATGATTATTTGACTGTTTGCTTTTACCTCCCTTCAAGCCAGCCCCTCTCCCCCTTCCGCGTCCAACTCCGGGCCGTAATATGTACGCAACTTTGTGGCGCATATGTGTATACGCAAGGTGGCATTTGTGTATGTGGTTTATGATGCGATGCGATATAGTTTTGCTCGCATGGCCGAACGTCGAAATTGCGCCGCAATTGCCAGAGGTCATTAGAAAACCGAAGCGCTAGCGGCAGGACGAAAGAGCGAGATAGGGAGAGATTATCAGTCGATGGTGAAATGGTGGCCGAAGACGATGTTGGTAGGCGAAAGCGAATCCAAGTGGCGTCTGGGGGACTCTTCGCGTCGACATCATTGACAGTCGGAACATCTACCCTAAAGTCTGGGAAAGGCGATAAGATTCATGCTTCATAAGCACATACTTTTTTCCATAAGCAAATGACAACCGGCGTTGACACAGTCGGTGATTTCGAAAGCGACATATGCTAGTGGTGGAGGCTCTTTGTGGAGATTTACTCATATTTCTGGTGTCGAATGAAGTTTTGAAGTAAAAAAATTACGTGATACGGAACGAATTGATCAACTCACGAGAGCTGTGGCTAGACTAACGAAGAATAAAAAAGAAATAAATTAGCAAAGAGCATTAAGAAAAATGAATTGGTCGTGTATTGTGAGTGCGTCGCAGTTTTCTTGATTTATTGGTTTTCCTCTTGCGCTCACGAGCAAGTTTCTTTCCAATTTGTGTGGGCTGGTCATTCTGCAGTGGCCTACTTTCTGCGATCGGTTTGCAAAAACTTACCTCTGCTTGGTGGTAAGCTCTTTTTGCATTACGAATATGCGTACACTGGAGAAAGGTCGTCCCACGAAAGGAGATATCTCTGAAGCGAATTTCATTGGTCACTTCTTCCAAAAAGGACAGGAAGAGGACAGCCCTTTTTTGTGGGCCATTGTACGGGAAGGAAAACCGGTTCAGCTTTCCGGTCAGAATTATTGGTATGGGTGATTATTTTTTCCATCTCGCGACAACTGTATAGACTTCTACGTTGAGGTGTTACACCGCATGGATCGGAAGGTGAAGCTCCTATAAAGAAAAATCTCTTTCCTCCGCACCGGATGAGTGCAAGTTGACATTTTCTTTTAATTACCACTCACATTCTCTCTCACTCCTTCCACGAAGTTGTCGTATTGCAGCATTTACCAGTGAGAACCGGATGTGGTGTCGGGCAGCAGATTTTGTGCAGGTGACAATTTCATACTGGCTGCTAATAATGCTGCGTGCAAGTTTTGAGCAACGGCTATAATTTTGCTACCGTAAAAGGTCCTACATTATTCACCGTATCGAACGTTTCGCTCGATTTTTGTTACCACTACATGAGGGTTTGATTGACACAACGGCCGTCATTCGCTGTGCCGTCTCGCCACCTTGGAAATGGAGCTGGATTCGCAGTTTTGTACGGTCTGTTACAGCGCCACAAAAAATGGATGCCAGATGTGCAAAGAGACAGTGTTATTATTATTTCTTGCTACGAAAAGAAAATAAGCTCCGTTGCTTTCCGGTTCGCCATCTCCTCGCTCCTGTCACTGTATCGATAGAAAGCGCGCGAGTTCAAGCCAGAGATGAAGCAGTAATAGACAGTACAATTTGTTACCGCATTCCGCCACCATTAAAATCGCAAAGTGTTCGATCGTGAGGCGTACCGGCACTTTCTCATCAGATTCATGCAGTTACGTGAAGCAAATGTGAAACTATTTAGTTTGTTTCATTGTGTAAGGATATTTTATTGAATAAAATATCATTCAATATTGTTCGCACTGTTTGATATTCTGAGCGCTTTATGAACTCAAGAAAATGATTTATTAAACTTATAGTTTTTTTTGTTTACTTCAACAAGACAAACTTCAAAAGGGTTACTGTGAGTAATTTTTTTTGGTTTGGCCGGTTATAAATTGTGTCTGGATCGGAGAGTTTTGTTTCTACGTAAAATGCCGGCGACGAATTGATTGATCTGATGGGAAAATATAATCATCAGCACCAATGTTAGCAGTACTGGATGATGGATTGAATTTCCCAGGCTCTGATCTGAATCTGTCTGGGGTTTTCTCAATCGTCTACCAATCTTTTAAGCTGCCGATGTTCTGAGAGAATTCAGTAATTTCTTACTGTTGACGTCTGGAACGGTACGGATTTCTGATGGATTATGGACACTGAAGTATTTGGTCTTTTGAAACCAACAAACAAAAATCCCCAATTGCCTCCCGTGTTTACATGGACCAAATCCAAAAATCAGACTTCTTCCATTGGAATATTCCTGTGCAGGTGGTGGCGAAACGATCGACGCAAGATTAAACAACGGTCCGTTTTGAGAGCAGCGAATGCATCCGATAGCTTCAAAACGCTTTACTTCCTTCACAAGAAATGTCTTTCTGCGGCATTAAAAGACAAACATCAACATGTCAGCTTGGATGAGGGAATTTTCTCTGTACCCCGTTTGACTCTTGGCGCATTACAAGCGCTTCCTTTCGGTCGTCAACAACCGATAGCACACGTGCACGCGCGTGCGTGTGTGTACCGATTTGCGTCACCAGCGCGGTTCGATTTTATAAATAAACTATTTTTTTCCTTCGAACTTTGTTTCCATTTGCTTGACTTACGAGGTTTGGGTTCCCTGGTGAAACCGGCGATGTTTTTACCGACTGTGTCATGGATTTACTCCGGTAGACGAGAACTTGGAGCTGGATGCGTTTTGTGCGGGTGGTGGAATATGTTGTTGGTTGATTTTTTAACGGGTTAACTTAATTTACTAGCCAATGAAAATTTGTTTTTCAGCCATGTGAGAGTTCAAGGTGAAAAGAATCATTGGAATGTATGTAAAGGTTAAATATTGCCGTAGCACAGGTGATAGGAGGTCAATAATTAAAGAAATCTTCTAATGTAATTCGTGATGGGAAATCATATGAAGTCCTTTACAGGCTAGGAACAAAATCAAGACGAGTTTGAGTTCGACTAAGAAATTTCTTCTTCTATGGTATTTCAAAAGCCGCAAGAAGTTGGCTGTCATATTGCTGACTTCCATGACTTGAATTAACCCAAGTCCTTGACAGGATATAGTCAAGTTCTTCATATGGGGTACCAGGAGACCTCTGCCTTATGAAGATCGGAGTCGCTATCGCCTCGACCACCGAGCCGCTCAGGAATACGACCAGCTCATAGTGAATAATTTACATTTGATCCCATCAGATGCATCACACGTCATCACGTCAACTTCTTATCTTGAATATTTCTTATCGAGGAAGATAAATCCTGTTTGGGAGGGTATTACATTTCTCTTCGTGTTTTGCTTTATCTGATTAAGTTATAATATTATGTATCAACCATTAACAGCCTGGTCGAGGAGTTTTATTTTGACATTTTTTATGCACTTTACTGCACCCCACCCTACTAGACACATCGTATATAAGTAGGCCTCTATAAAAAAGTCCATCATGAAACATATAAACAAAAACAGAAAAGGATTGCATGATAGTTTAAAAACTGTGCTTCAAGTCAAACTGGTTTTAATGACATTTCTTATCTGGCCGGATCGTGGAACGAATAAATGAAATGATAGTCGGTGTGGTCCTAGTCGTTTTTTTACGCGTGCGATTTATTCTTGCCCCAGAATCAGCAGTAAGAATAGAACTTGGGTGGGAAATAAAAAATCACAAATTCAACTCCCCACAGCAGAGGCCTGAGCTAGAGCTATCATGATCCCGAATGTGTTATAAATTCTAATGAGGTGATGTAATTTCGTTCTGTTCTGTGTGTTTTTTCTTCCCTCACAGCAGAGGGCGTTTGTGGTTGCGGCGAGTGTGCAACCAGCGGCGGCGCAGTACCGAGCGGCAGTGGTGGAGGTGGAGGCGGCGGCGGTACGGTTGCAACTTCCGGGGCTATGGGTGCCCCGTCCAACGGCTCCAAGACGGCACATTCAAAGGTTGCAACCGGAGGAGGTCATGCCAACACGCAGACCTCCAGCAAGCGTTCCAGCAGCGGTGCCGACGGTGACTACCAGCTGGTACAGCATGAGGTGCTCTACTCCCTTTCCGCCCAATATGAGGTAAGTGAAACAGATCACAACCTACGCCTGGAGTTTTTTTTTAATTAATTTTAAGAACAAATATGTGAAGGGTGTGTATCAGTTATATTTATGGTTAGGAATAGTAATGAGAGATTTTTAACAGTTTGTGAAAAGGAATTATAAATCGTGCACAACGATAATTCGTTGTTGTACAAGTACCATAAGAGGGAAAATTCAATTACCCTAAACTGTACTGAAAGCTGCTTTGGTAGAAAGTTTGATGTATAACAGTTTTAGAACAGTTAGGTAGTGTAATTAATTTTCTCCTCTGCTTATGAGCGAACGATTAAAGCTCAGAAACATCGTTCCGAGAACTGTGGAAGTATTGTTAAACGAGCTGGTAATTAGATGTGTCGTACAAGCATCGTTTCCTCATCGTTTAAGTACATTTACCATAACTGTACTGCCATCCCGCTGACGCGCGGCAGTTGACGGGTGTGTGATTATTTTTTCGCATTCTGTCAAGAACCTGCCAACGTTTACCTAACTTTTGTTCCATTTTTTTTGAGGATGGGTGTTACGTTTTGTAGGTTAATGTATGTTTGTGCAAAATATTACTCCTCTCCAGCACCAAAAGCCGAACTCCCAAAATGAACTCTAACCGACCAAGGTTTTTATTTGTTTACTGCGACTTTCTCTTGGGACTTGGATCACTTCACCGACACGTACAAGCCCGAGGTGTGTGCTTTCTCTGTTAAATAGAAAATAATTTGGAAGGCTTGATCTTTCAAGAATTGTTTCTGAGCAGCAGAAAAAAACAATCTCCAAAACCCACCGGCGAATGTTGTGCTAGTATTTGCGATAATTATTTTCACAAAGCTTTCTTTACCCTGACGAAGTAACGTCTCGCGTTTGGAGCCGTAAATCAGTGCGGCACGAACTGACGGTGGTTCGGCTATTAAACGTTCGTCTCCATACATCGTTCAGGAGAGTCAGCAATGCGCGTGTATTTTAGTGGTCGTAGTTATTCAGCGGCTTAGAAATCAACCGGTTGAGACGGTATGGTGGGAATGGTGTTGTCCTCGTCCGCCTGGAGGACACTTGGCCTTTACGGACGCCTTTTACGGAAGGCTTTCGGTTGGCGGGTGGCACGCGCGCGTGTAGGACGAATTAACGCCGGGCGTGTTTGACTGACGGTCAGCCCGGTAAAATACAAACAGCACGCGGCGCGAATAGCCTAGGGCTGTTGTGTGTGTGTCCTCCGAACCCCCACCTTCCCCCCCACACAACACATCGCGTGCACTGCTTTCGTCGAGCAGCTATTTTATTGCCCACAGACGTTTGGCACCGCAGGAAAGCAGCAACGAAGCATTTTTTGGTGTTGGTTAAATTCTTTTTTCGGCAGAGGGAAAAGTTTTCGTTGTGTTTCAAACAGTGTTTTATCTTGGACTCTTGGCGAAAAAAAAGATGGCTTAGAATTCACCAACATAACATGCACGCATTTTCATGACAGCGGGGTTCTAGGCAAATAGCAACTTTGGGACGTTGCGACTTTGGACTGAAGTCATTTTGTGGCTAGGGTTATTAAAGACTTGGGGCTGGTTGAAAGGTCGAATTTTTGGTGCGGCTTTCTAAAATTAGACAACGGACGACCGGCGTTCGGTATGCGCTGTGCGTCTTCCCCATGTGCGTTGGAGGTCATCATCACTTTCCAGTTTCCCCTCGTTCCAAGCGCAAAGAGGCGTGGAAGTCGTTACTATCGACGAATGAAATTGCTCCCAAGTTTTTTTTTAATGCATCACGGTAAAGAACTAATGAGATGTACACGTATGCAACCACGGGAACAGGGTGCAGTTTGTTAAGAATAAATACCCGACAGCAAGTCGTGCTGGCGATTGTTTAATTAATCTGACGATGGTTTGTGGTTGTGAAGGCGATAGGAATATGCAGACCAGATCCGCCAGCTCTGGATTGCACTAACCGTTCAGCCGGTTCCAGCAGTCTGTTCGATAAGGGCTGCAACCAAACCCGCTATCCAGAGTAGAGGCGCCCTCTGGAAAAGATAACGGAAACCATAGTTGCAGTGGGCCGCAGAAGGCCCACAAAAAAACTCCAACAAACCTGCTTTGTACAACAAAACAGACACAATAACTGTCTTTTTGTCGGACGTCTTCTGGATGTGTTCCCTCCGTGTTCTACCACTTCATGTGTGTCTACGTACGCGCGGTAACAAAAATTCCTCGTCTAGCAAAAGCTCTTGAGATAGGGGGAAGAATTTGCTGTTGGTGGAAGCGCAGTAGCACGAGCAAAAAAAAAAAAAAAACAAAAACCACTGCAATATCAATAGTATGTAGCAAACAAACATAATAATAATAAAAAACCGCTGGCTGACGCAAATTGCAACGTTCATTGCCCTTGCTTGCCGGCCTAGAGTAGCATTGCGCCGTTTCTGTCGGTATCCAGCTCTTATTGCTGAAGGGTGTAACACCAAAGGGCAACCCTTGATGATGGTGCGGGCTGAAGAATATTGTATCCGAGCTGGAAGACCCCAACACGCAGGGAAAGGCTCTCCGGATGCAGTCGTTGTCATCATTTCATCGTGGTTAGAGTCGAAGGGCAAAGCGATGTTCTCGGATGCTACGCGCCCCGTGTATGTGTGTTTGAAGGTTTGGATCTAAGGTCGGAAGTTCTCAGTCGCAGTGTTTGCTTTTTATGATGCCAAGTGTATTAGGAGTCGGGGATGGCTTTTATGTTGCACCGTCCGGCCTTGGGACTGGACGTACGGATGTGTATGGATGCCTGGGTGTGTTAGAGGCCACGTTTTCCTTCTTTAGCACCGGAATAATAACGTCGGACTCAGATTGGGGAACATGTTTGAAGATTGTTTCATATTTCCCACCAGTCACACATTGCCATGTTGCCCACAGTACTAAGCATTACACTCATAAACGAATCTGAGCTTCCGAGACACGGTAGTTGCGCATTCATAAAGAATCTAAAACATTATGGGAACTCCTCGTTCACTCTCGGAAACGGTTTGGAGTTTAATAAAACAGAACAGTTCCATTCTCATGCTCCTTCTATTCCCGTTTTTTTTTGTGGTTGATGACGACGACAGACACGACACATAGCTACTCAGCTTTTGCCACTAGAGATCGAGATGATTTGTCGCAGTGTCGAGCAAATTTGCCAGCCGGTTGGGTAATTTCCGACCCGAAGGTTGGGCCCAACTTGTGGACACCCTTTTCGTGCGGAGGGCTTTCTAATCGAAAATGTCCTCCAGACGGTAAAGAGCACCTTGAGCGTTTGGCAATATAGATTGCCGACGGTCCGATAATAGCAAACGGGTCCGACGAGCTTTGATGGGCTTCATCACCACCGGGTAAGAGTTAAGTGTTGCACGAGGCACGGGAAAGAAATCGAACCTGCCAGACATAAAATGACGTGCAGCATGAACGCAACGAGCTGCGGGTACGAGCAAGCGGGCCGGACTTAACAGTCCGCATAATCTGTGTGTTTTAGCGTCTCGTCTCGTTGACGATAAAGGCTTTTGCGTCCCCGGTGTATCCTGAGTTGCCTGGGTTGCCTACAGGGTAATGCTTGACACGAAACTGGATACGTTTTTTTTGTTCTTTGACTTTTTTCCGGTCTGGCACGGTGTGGTGTAGCGATTATTGTAGCGAGTCTAGAATGTCCGCTCTAAGTTGTCATTTCCATTCCGTCGTGCAAAATGAAACAACCGACCGGGATGAATAGTGATACCTTTTGCACAAGAAATCCGCCTGATGGCTATCGAAGAAAAAGGGGGTTTCGCTATATCAGTCGATACCCTTCAATATGTGTCCGTTGAGATGGTTCACGCACACCGAAGTCAGCGGCAGTTGGTGCGATACTCAAGATATGCTTCTGCGGTCATCGTCTTGTGTTTGCTGTGTGTCGTCTCTTAATAAGTAGCTTCTAGGAAAGCTTCGGCAAATGAAAACCTTGGAAATTAACGACATGCCTTGGGACATCAACATTCCAGGATATCTGCCTCTGTCCGGTTTGTAATATCTCGCTCGAATTACCTCAGTAACGGTCCAAATTCTACGCCACATCTTCATCTTCAAATACTTGACATTTCGTGTGCGCCGGTGTCGAGATATCCAATCTGTCTGTGCCCAATCTTTGGTAGGCGATTTTCACTGAGCCATGACTTCTTGCGACGAAATTGATAAAGCACGATTCCAGATTGGTCTGAGATAACATTGAAGATGTTTTTTACTAAACTCTCTTTTTTTACAAGGAAAAGAAATTTGGTTTTGCAGTTAAATTTAGTTTTTGAAAATGTATTTTGATGAAAAAATAATTAAGTTTAAATTGGGTCCCATGCAATCGAACCTTGGTGATGATAAACCGCAATATGTTGCTCATCATTTTTCTGTGCAGGTGCAGCATGTGTGGTGCACGTAATGGTAAAGTAAAGCGACCTCCAACTATCTTCAAGTCGCGGCCGTACGTGATGTTGTGTGGTCGTAAACATAAAACCGTACGTCTGCTAAAATAAACCGTGTGTGTGTGAGTGTTGTGCACCACATACACGCACGCGGCATCCCGACGGAGTTGAAACCTGAACGATTTTCGGATGGTGGAATTTGTGATCGGCGGCGATTTCTCTTGTTTTGAAAATCGTGCATCGTCGAAATATGCAAAGTGGTTCATCTGCTTCCGCACGCAATTCTTCCTTCCCTTCCTATCCCATCCCGTGGCCCATCTCCCAGTGGGTGCGTGTTGGTTGATGATGCGGGCATGGTTTTTACTGAGCATTCCTCCGCCCATTGTCTTATGGGGCGCTGCTGCTACAGGAGCTCATTAAAACCATCCATCTTTGCGTCCCTTCCTTCGGAGGACTGGACTCCTCTCGCGAGGTTGTGACGAAATGCAAACAAATAGTAGTGCACAGCACACCGTTCACCGTCAGCCGAACGACGGTGGCTATCGGAGTCGCGGTCGGTTGGATGATGTGCCATGAATATCGCCCAGCTGGCAGTCAAGTGTGGTACGCCACTCATTATCTTATACGGTGGCGGCGGACCAGGGCGACCTCTCGCGTTTTACGGAGACGCGAGTAGTTGTTGTACGGCTGCGCGCATATGCTTGCCGATATTTGAAACTTTCTCCTATAATCTACGTAAGCCAAGTCTCCACATCAGCCGTATGCAGCCGGGAAGGCAGGGCTTGGACCGCATGATGTTGTTGTTATGTTATGCATCGCTTCTCTGGTGTTGGCACGGCTAGCAAATTGACAGCCTCAACTTTGACGCATTGACACACGTACACAATAGCGTGCGGAATAATCGTGGGGCACTCTTTTCTGCGTGATGTGATGGTGGCCCGCAATGCCCAGGTCCAGGAGGGCAGATAAGTTAACGCTGTAGAGCTTCGAGCCACCGAAGAGATGAGGTCAGCTGTTGTGATCATTACGAGCGCTCTGGTCCATGTGCTCTATACAATGCAAAATATCGCCGAAACACTCATTCCGAAACGCGCTATCTTATCGTTGGCGTTTGCTTAACCTAACCAATGTAGCCCGCGGTGGCAATCCACCCACTAAATCGTCTTATTGTTGGGCCCCGTAAAATCGCATGTTGCTGGCTTTTCTTTCTCATAGCTACCTTCGGACTTTCGTGGGCTCGCAAATAGCAGCGAGAAACGGAGACGGCTGGGTGTGTGTAGCGTGTGATAGATGGAGTGTGAACCTTCACATTTCGATTAGGGTGCAGGGTTGGTTCTGAGAGGTGGTTGATAAATTTGGCAATCATTTTGTGCAAGCTGTGGTAGATTGCTATGGCCAAAGAAACTGTTGGTCTCTTAGAGCGTAGGGAGGGCATGGTAATAGGGAACCAAACTTGGGGCTGTAAATATGTTGGGCAAACCAACTGCTTTGGGAGAGTATACGATGAAGTCGATATAGTGACTTGCTGTGCTGGTTTGATTCAGTGTATGAATTAGTGATTTTTTTTGTGATCGAAGTTCTGGCGTTGGTTGGAAATGTAATTGAATCAAGATATGTGATTGCAAAATTATTAGGTGCTGTTCCATAAATCAATTCATTATTTTAGAGGGATATGCTTGGTGGTGATGATATTGGTAGATGATCGAAGTTAGAATGCCTTAGGAGAACTCTTCTTCCTCTTGTGTTCCTTTTGTGTCAAGCGTTCCTGAAGTCTTTATTCAACTCACAATATAAACCATGTGGAAGATCCCACCGCTCACTATTGTTCAATTTATTCCACAAATCCTGTTTTTGGTTAATCGGAACAATTAGATGTGCGAACTTTACCGTTCTATAGTCCATAATTTTCAAATTATAGGGCCGTTTAAATGAGGCCTTTTGCAAAAGAAGGGATAACGTGCAAAACTGCCCTAATCATGCCCTTTTTCTACGTCTGACATTTCGAAAGATTTGATCTCACCTCTAGCTCTATGGCGAGTTCAAAAACCCCATTAATTGCAATAGTCCCCGACTGTGGACCCACCGAGGGGCTTGGTACATTGCGTCAACCAAACGGCGAACACAAACAACACTCTATGCTCCATTGTTGTGAACATGATGTGCGTGTGTGAGGGAAGGAGATTGGTCAAACCAATCAAAATGGTACCCACCTACAACACACAGACCGTGCCCGCCAGACATTCAACCGCCCCAAAACCTTGTGGGACTTATCTCGGAGTGTTTTCAGGCTACTGTTGGTGGTGCTACCAATCGAACATCGAATTTTCAATCGAGAAAAAGAGAGCTGTGTCTACACGTGCCTCGATGATCGGGTGGAAGTTTGGCGGAGGTAACTGTAATCGCTGCCGAATAATTGTCTGTGCCTCTGCATCTAATGTTGGTACTGTGTGATGCCATTTGCGGGAAATGGCGAAACGGCAGGTCGAACAAATGTCTGGTGCAATTGTCTGGCTCTGCTGACCGAAACTGAATTGGCTCGTGTGTCGACACAGTTTTAGTGATGTTTTGTTGGTTCGATTTGACAGTTAGGTTCAGAATTGGGCAAATTGTTTGTATATCTGAGGTCACAATGTTGGCTTCAATGCGGCTGAAATAATTTCGTTATATACTGAGTTGGGAAGTAGCAATTAAAGTCCCAACAAAGTGACAGAAGTTACTAGTATCTTGAGATAGAGATCTAACTTGGTTTAAAGTAAAAAAAAAAAACCATGCGAAAAAGTACGCCCATTGCAGACAACGCGATTTTACACACACCCTCTTCTGTTCTGGGTCTAAAAAGGCATTGCCGTAAGACCATTATATGGCATGAATTATGGGACAATTCTTTCGCCTTAGTTTGTGTGCGCGTTTAATTCGGTGTCCACACCGCGAGAAGCGTTTTACGAACAGCACACACCCGCAAGATGGTTATCTGATTTTTATGATTTTCCTCTAAAAGAGACTTACAAAATACTCACTTGCGATATCAACCCCTAAAGTGTGGGGCCAATGTTTTTTTTTGTTGTTAAATATGCTTACCAAATCGTTGGAATTTATTGTCAGAAGCACGGGTTGGGTGTTGCTTGTTCTGTGTACTTTCAAAAAATAATAATTAAGAGCAAGGTGCAAACCAGACAGGTTGTCCAATTTTGGTGGATAGAAGCACAACGGCACATAACGATACACCTCGCCACGGAACATGGGTAGAATCGAGGGGATGCAAAAATACGAAAAAACAAATAGAAATGTATTAATCGGGTTTACCTTCTGGTCTCCCGGGCCGGAACCAGTTGAGTTTTGCTGCTGATTTTCCCATTATCGAATGTATGGTGTTGTACACTCACCGGACAGGTTTCCTGAAGCGATTGACGTTCTTAGACCTTTTCCTTTTGCCACCTTTGTTTTCTGGGTCTTGGTATCTCGTTCTTGTTTTCTTGTCAGAAACAAAACAAAAACCCAAAGCCGATAAAATGAAGGAAACCACGTTCAAAACAACATCATCGACCAAAAAGAATCTCACAAAAAATCCCCAGTCATTAAGCGTGACCTCAAAATACGGGTCTCCCTGTCAACAGGGGCGCGCGCACGCGGTTTGTTCGCGGTCCCTCTCTCTGCTTGTTTCACTTTATGTTGCCCAAAATACAAGAACCTTTACCTTCCTTCTTATACGAACATGGGGCTTCACTGTAGAGCGCAAAAACGTGTTTTACCATTTCGGTATATATGTTGTATGCACTTCTTTTGGTTTTGCGGTTTTTTTGTTTCGCGTCCGTAGCCTTTATATTTTTGCTTCAGTTGATTTGATTTTGTTTTTCGATTATTCGCTACTTTCACAATTTCATCCGGCCGTGTCCCGGTTCGTGTGTTGTCCGCCCTGAGGCTGCTCGAAGGGTGCTGGAACGAATTTTTATAGCCTTTTCCCGTGCCTTGGAGAGTGACACAAGGGGTATGGAAGAGGCTGAGCGAATTATTGAAAGAACAGAACCGGTTGCGCGCACCAGTTTAGGCAAAATCGGAAAAATTAATGGCCTTCGCTGTTCGGAGGGGTTTGGGGATAGGATGAGTGATGAAAAATGGTAAAGAAAAATGCACAATGTTGCTTTTCTTTTTTTTTTTGGTCTGAACGTAACATATGACCATATTACAACTTGCTTGTCTTCGTTTACGGTTATTCCAGTGTCGAGGTCCTTGTCCTTATTCTATGTTGTTAAAAAAAACCGTTGTTTTGGTAAGGAATAAGAGACATACTGGTTATTTCCCAACAGCCCAATCATTACTTACTTATTTACTTATACTACTTATTTACTTGTGCTCATATCTAACTTATATCTCTTTCTCTTCCAACAGGTCCTAGAATTCCTCGGCCGCGGTACGTTCGGGCAGGTGGTAAAATGCTGGAAGAAGGGCACGAGCGACATCGTCGCGATCAAGATCCTGAAGAACCATCCGTCCTATGCGCGGCAGGGTCAGATCGAGGTGTCGATCCTCAGCCGGCTCAGCCAGGAAAATGCGGACGAGTTCAACTTCGTGCGGGCATTCGAGTGCTTCCAGCACAAGAATCACACCTGCCTGGTGTTCGAAATGCTGGAACAGAACTTGTACGACTTCCTGAAGCAGAACAAATTCTCGCCGTTACCGCTAAAGTACATCAGGCCCATCCTGCAACAGGTAAGTCGACGTATGAGAACGAACATCATGCTTCCGCCTTCTGGTCTGGCAGACGATTCTTGGTTCTTTTTGTTCGTAAAAGATTGTCGTAAAAGATGTGGTAGAAGTAATGTCGTGGGCGAATACTCACCCAAACTTCCTTGGTTACGACCGACAAGAAGTTGCTATTCAATCTTTATCGTGTTGCTTGGGTTGTGGTTTTACTTTCCAACATATTCGTCTGTGGAGATGCAACGCCGATAACGAATATGCTGTGGTTTATTTTATCTTCCCTAACCTCGGAATGATCCAGAAAATGTTTGTGGTTTTGTTAAAAAATGTTTATTTCAATTTTGTTTTTATGAGTATTGAGCTCGGAGATGTTTTAATATCTATGCCACATCTTCTGTACTCTGAAATTCAATTTCCGCCTGATTTTAATTAATCTCTGTATCGAACGTCACTCATTTGGATAACAGGAAAAAACTATCCTTTTTTTCTATCTAGCTAACCACGTTTATCCGGATATCATAAAAAATACGACAAAAAAGCTTCCTGTAAAATTAGCAATATCGTCTCCCTGTGTCACATAATGACCTATCCTTTGTTTGTCCACTCTTCCCTCCAAGAAAAAGGGCGGAAAAGGATGATGATAATAAATGGGAATGGAAATTAGGGATGCTTTGAGATGCAGATTAGGGTAGGGAATATTTTAAGGAAACCGCTTAAATTTGAACCCTCCTGAAGAGGCGCTGCCCGTTCGAGCGGTTTGCAAATTCGACCTCAATTTGTTGCGTTGCGAATTGTGCAGTGAATGAAGAGATTGTATTGTTCTTGTTCCTGGCGGCTGCTTAATGTCGAGATGCATCGAGACTCGCTATGATGAGTCCACAAACAGTGATGAACAAAACATAATAGTGAGTTTTAAAATAATGGCTTGATTTTGCTTAGACATCTGATATTCTAGATGACTTCATCTAGCAGTACTTCACGTCTCATAATAGTAGCAGGTCTGACAGGGATATCAGACCTTCCCAGCTTATTCTAATGTGATGAGTTAAAGTTCTATTCTAGAGGTCCCAAAGAGCATTCGCGTCAAAAATAATATTCTGAGCTTTGTGGCAATGTGCTCAAATTGTAGAATAGGTTTACTGTTTTGTCCATCACTGTACATGTGCATTTGTTGGGATCTTCTTGGTCCGCTGCAAACAAAAACAAACGCCCAAATCAACTTAGCTGATTGTGTTGTGTGGTGACTCGTACGAACTGGAGAGATTCAGGCTTGAACCTGTTTGGCGATTGTACATTGATTTTTTTTTAAACCTATCTGACCCGCCTAGGCTGGGGAATCTTCAGGGTAGGGATCTTTTTCTTGTTGTTGTCGAGATATTTTTAACTTAGTTATTGGGAGTTCCCTTTCGTGTGGTTGATTCGCGATTACGATCGAAGATTTATATTGCGCATTGAAGCATCCTCATGCTGGAGCATGTTTCAACTGGCACTGGGCAAATTTGTTTACCGCTTCGTCTACGCATATTGAATTGTAAGTTCGCTGCAAGAAAGTGATTATCAATGTCTTTAACTCCCGTTCCTGCATGCCGAAGGGATGTGTTAACTATGTGTATTCATTTTTTATTGCGCACAATAAAGCACATGTCACAGTGGTTGCAATAATATTAAATCGAGAGACTCATGCATCTCAATGGTGTGTGGTGGTGCAAAACGTGACCACTCGGTTTCCCATTTTCTTTGCATGAGAGTGATCGTTTGCTGTCGATCAAGTAATGCCGATTACCATTTAGGAAGTGTCTTTTTCCCCTTTCTACGGGCTTGAGTGTTTGCAGTAGAAGTGATATCTTCATCTTTCTTCACGTTGACCCGCGAATCGTAAGATCTAGGACATGTCTTTTCGCCCAATTTCCATTCAGCCGTCACCATTACGCTTTCGGCTCGGTTCGCCTTCGATTCTGTGCACCGTGTGTTTTTTTTTACGAAACCACCGGCAACTCTACCAAACGCGAAAGAACAACAACAACCACCAATTCTTCTCGGTTCATCTTTCGCTCCCTTGAGGCGGTGAAATTTGCATACGTTTCGATAGTGGTTTTTTGTTTTTCGTTTGTGTGGAGGAAGCAATAATGTGTTTGGGTGCTCTGCGTTTGCTCATTCGTTGTCATTGGTGGTGTCGGTTTGGATGTGGGTTCCTGTCGTTTTATTTTTTCATTTTGCTGGTCCGAACTGTAGACCTCTTTCAACTGTGGTCACGAGTTCTGCAAACGCTCACAAAAGGGTGACCGCGAACCGCAAGATTTTAACTCATGGCAATAGCTTTTGATTGTGGTGTGACTCCCGGGCAGTGAGAAAACGCAGAGTGGGTTGTGTTTCAGCTTTCATTTCGAGGATGCTGGTGGATGCGGATTGCTCTCTGGTGGTGGTACTGTGGATGTGTCTGCATCGTCTGGGTGACCCAATAAAGGCAGTAAAAACGCTCATGATGAGGGCAACCCGATTGTTGATTGCTAACGGGATTTCGGGAGCTACTCTACCGGACTGCTGCGTATATGTATGAGGTGGAAGATGCTGGAAACAGTCCATCAATATGATGGCATGATGAATACAAATCAATGGGATGCAGAGCAGACAGGTTTTTCCGACGGCTGGACCAATACTTCACTGCAATGTTGCGAAGATTATGACAGTAGTCTAGAAGTTTATCCTACACTGGTCAGAAATTACCGGTGAGCTGATGTCGTCGTGGTTTAATTGACATATTTTGCCGTTACAGATACCGGCTTTTGCACTGGAGACCGGGAACCCCGGCACTATACTGCTCCGCTTGTGCACGCCGAGCAACGCATCTGCTTTGATGTCGGCGGTCGGCAAAACCGAAAGAAAGATGAGCTGCGTCTAGGGAGGAGAATTCACATCATTCACTCCACATGATAGATAAGCGTAATCATCATCAATTTACGTCCCACACAAGTTATCCGGCGGGAGCATCATGCAATTATCATTACATTCTACTTTTAATTCTGACCGTGTGTGTGCTTGCACTTTGCCGCGAGCGTTTGCGATGTAAGATAACCCAACCAGTTGGGGAGAACTTGAGGAAACGCTATGTAACGTTCCCAAGTGTCTTTTTGGATTACTCTCCTTGTAAACCCTCTTGTTTCTGTTTTGGAGAGCAAATCTCCTGGGTATTATTGCATATGACATGTTGGGCAGCTGTGTATTTCACCGGTTGTTGTATCATCGTTAATGCGAGACACCCCCCGTCAGCTTCCTTACATGGGGTGTAACGAGATTCTCCATTGGCCATTCATCTTACGATGGGGAAAAGAGGGCATCATGACGTACAACCCGATTCTTTTTGCCATGTACGGACTTTGCTACTGGTTTTGGGGTTGTTTTGATCGTATGCGGAGTATATGAAGGTGATACTATCGACACGGAATATAGAGGGAACACGTGCCGTTGTGACATAAGTTGCTGCTACCAACACTTTGTTGCTCGAACGTTGAAGAGGTGAAATGCGGTGTATTTTTTGCATTTGATGACGGAATATTGGCAAGACACTTTGGTTGGATCACATAAAATAAAACTATTGCTGTTGTCTCTCTGTCCCGCAGTGGGTTACATTCCACCCTCTATCTTCCATCTGGAAACAATGCAACTCAATAGAAAGTGGTTGTGAGAGTAGCAGCAAAATGTATGCTATGCTTAATACTTCAAAATCTGTTTCAAACTCAACTCAATTGTGCGTTGGCTTGCGAGGAGAAAATATAGGCTCGCGTTTCCGAGGCATGGGTTGTTAGAGCGCATTGTCGAACCAATGTGAACCAACAGCATTAAGGTACGGTTCGCGTTATTTTTATTTAAATTATATGCAACCAACCGCACACGATTAATTGAATTTATGGCGTAATTGCACGGGTGCGTTACAGTTAGCTGGCTGCAATCGAGCAGAGGTAATGTAATGAAATGAGGGAGTTGCTTTCGTTGGTACGTATGAAAGCACTTGCATTCACCATATTTCAATCTCTCCACTGTTTTCACGATGAAATGTATCCGATTTAGGAGGATGTTCTGCATGAGAACGGACACATTCTATGCCAGATGTCAACGGTGATAAAGTAAATAATGCAAAACCGTCAGCAAAACCGAGTTCTGAGTTGTGGAGAACAACATTTGACTAACATTAGGAGAACCATATTCGCTTGATGTCAATGATAGCTGCATCCATCGAGGACGGCAGTGTTAATGATGCTGCCGCTGTGTTGTTGTGAATGGGTTTGTCCAACGAACAGCAATTGATGGAGCCGCAGACGTGTTTTCGAAATGGAAAAAAGTGAGCTCGAGTTGCCAGGTAAGAGCAACGAGCGGGGACGACGGTATCATTTGAATACCGTAAATTGCATAAATTAGTAGATGAAACTTTTGTTTTCTGTGTGCCGCGCTCTCATTACGCCTCTGAATACGGCGCACAGGAGGTGTTCATCGACGATGCGTATCGGTGCGCCCTGATGGAATAAAGGCCGGCAAAGATCTTCCGCCCGTAGGTGCAGAGGCAGAGGCCCATAGTATTAGAAACATGAATACTTAATCTAATCCAAGGGCTGATGGAACTTTTCGATCGTTTGCATTTGCAACGAGCGCGTTTCGGAAGTTTGACGGTTTGCCAATAATGCTTTTAAGGACCGTCGCTCTCGGATATTGTAGATCTTTGTGTTGGCTTCTTGCTGCAGTCATCAGAAAAGCCATAGCGTTTGCACGAAGCCAACGCACTGTGCGCTAACTCATAATGTGCTCAGCAGTTACCCGGAGGCCAGACCGTCGGTACATTTGGGTTCGCGACGCGTGCAACACGAGATATGCAAGCCGAAATCATCCGTCCATCCGTCTGTTTGTGGATGTGGAAAGTTTGCAACTTTTCAAGCTGATGGTAAGAGCAGCAGGGAAATATGCGATTAGGATGCGAGAGTAGTAATCAACGAACCTCTGCCAACCTCTGTGTTTGGCTCCGGCTAAGCTAGACCAATTGGCAGACCCTTTGGCGTCTGCTGGTGTTTACCAAGGTCCCGACAATAGCATCGCTGGATGGGTTGGGTGTGTTTTGTTCGTGGGTCATTGTTATGTGCTGCATGCTGTGAATGGCTACTTTTTTATGTTTCACTCTACGCGTTGCTAGCAGTGAAACGGGAATGGCTAATAAAAGAAGGGTTGTAAAATTTTAAAACACTCATAAACCGTCAGAGTATGTTTCGTCTACTTTTTTGGCATCGTACTTAATCTCCATCGAATAGGGCGAATTGGCTTCTGAGATTCCACCACGTACGAATGATATCATATTTTTGCTTTTAGGAGAATTCTTCGGTTGCGAGTGCCATAAGGGTCTTTATTAGAGAAGTTCTTTAAAAATACTGTCTTTAATATAAATTCACAATATTTTTTCTCCTCTCCTGTTTATTCCAACCAGGTTTTGACTGCCCTGTTGAAGCTGAAGCAGTTGGGCTTGATCCATGCTGACTTGAAGCCTGAGAACATCATGCTGGTGGATCCGAACCGACAACCGTACCGGTAAGTGGATGAAACTTTGCCGTACTTTCTGCTGAACTTTTGCATATACTTATCAATGCATGTTTTCCGGTTCTATTCCCAAAAAAAAAAAAAAAAAAAAAAACAGCGTGAAGGTGATCGATTTTGGGTCGGCGTCGCACGTCAGCAAAACGGTGTGCAATACATACCTGCAGTCACGCTACTATCGCGCACCGGAAATCATTCTCGGGTTGCCGTTCTGCGAGGCGATCGACATGTGGTCGCTCGGCTGTGTGGTGGCGGAACTGTTCCTGGGTTGGCCCTTGTATCCCGGATCATCTGAGTATGATCAAATCAGGTATGTGAAGCGGAATGTTAAAAACTTGATATTGATTGTCACTGATGAAACTATATTGTTTTTCATTTCCGTTATAGGTACATATCGCAGACACAGGGTCTACCGACTGAGCACATGCTGAACAGTGCCAGCAAGACGGCAAAGTTCTTCTACCGCGACGTCGACTCGACCTATCCCTTCTGGAGGTTGAAAACACCCGAAGAGCACGAGGCGGAGACGAACAACAAGAGCAAGGAGGCACGCAAGTACATCTTCAACTGTTTGGACGATATCGGGCAGGTGAATGTACCGACCGATATTGAAGGCGGACAGTTGCTGGCTGAAAAGACCGATCGTCGGGAGTTTATCGATCTGTTGAAGCGGATGCTTACGATCGACCAGGAACGTCGTATCACTCCTGGAGAGGCTCTGAATCATTCGTTTGCGACACTGGCTCATCTGGTCGATTATGCGCACTGTAACAATGTGAAGGCGTCGGTGCAGATGATGGAAGTTTGTCGCCGTACGGACTCGATGATTCACACGTACGTGTTAATAAGATATTTTTTGTTAATGTTCAAAACATTGATGGGATGTTTTGTTTGTATAATTCCAGCTACAACTTGAGTGTGCAACCAACGACGGCTACGTTAGTGACCAACTTTGTTCCAAATACGACCGAGAACATGACGATCACGTTTAACAATCAGGTGCAGAGGATTGTGCGCGAGCGTGCACCAACATACGACAACCATCTGTACCAGATCTATGGTGGTCGGAATGTGGGCCGTCAGTACAGCAATGCACGACCGGATGCATTCCCGCATCAGCTGGTGTCGAGTATTCTGTGTCCACCGGGCTATCAGACGATGCCCAGTCCGACCAAGCACGTTGTCGTTGGTGGTACGTCGATGCAACCTCCCTTGCAGGTCCCTCCGCAGCAGTACGTCAATGTGCCCGTACCGGTGTCGATGGTGGAACCATCGTCCGGACAGCGGATGCTGCTCACGAACGCCGTTCAGCCGAACGTCGCGTGGCCACAGTCGGGTCGACAGGTCGCAATCGTACCATCCTGGTCACAGCAACCCGGCCCAGCCCATTCGCTGATCGTTGATTCGGCACCGTTCTTGAAGCTCGAAGGAATCTACCCGAATCCGCACCTCAACATCCAGACGAGTCATCACGAGCCGAAGAAAGAGTCGCCGGTGCATCATCTGGTGTAAGTATCTCCTAGAAGGGAGGATCTACGGATCCGCTTGTCCCAACACATTTAGAGGGTTTTTGTGATATTGTTTAGTGTTCGTAAATATTCCAGCGTTTCCCGGCACGACAAGAAGGAAAACAACCAATTGTCGCCGGTCAAAAAGCGTGTCAAGGAGAACACTCCACCTCACCAGCGGTACAACCGGAGCCACATGTGTCCACAGTATCATGACAACGGTACAAGCAGTGGTACGGGTGCCGGAACGAGCAATACGGTCGCTTCATCCTCTTCGTCGACGTCATCGTTCTACCAGCAGCAACAGCAGCAACCGTCGCAGGTCGCCAGCACTGGGGGAAGCCAGCAGATGCAAGCACCACCGGTGCAACAGGCCCAGGCACAGGCTCAAGTGCCGGCACCGCAGCATCATCACCATCATCATCACTCGCAGCAGCAACAACCGCAGATAGCGAGTGGAAGCAGTGGCAGTGGTGGTCACCACAGTCACCACCATCAGCAACAACACTATCAACCAGTCGATTCTTCAGGACCGATCAGTGGTGGAGGTGGTGGTGGTGGTGGTGCGGGCAATTTGCATCACTCCTCTTCATCCACCTCATCGTACGGTGGTAGTGGAAGCGGTGGTTCGTCCGTAGTGATGGGTGGTAGTGGCAATATTCACCACAGCGGAAGTGGCCATCATCATCATGGTAGTAGTGGACACATCCATCACGGCCATAGCCACGGACACCACAGCGGACACCACGGTGGTCACCATGGGCATGGTGGAAGTGGAAGCTACGGTGGAAGTAGCAAGCAGCAAACCATCACGATTCATGACACACCGTCACCGACGGCTGTGATTACGATCTCAGACAGTGAGGATGAATCGCCGGAGGTGAAACATAGCACCAGCACGTCCTCGAAGAGTTCGCACACCAGCTCGAATCAGGCATGTACGCGTGGTACCCATCAGTCGTCATCGTCGTCGTCAACTTGCCGGGGCGGTGGAAACGGTTGCAGCGGTGGCATTAAAACCTCCTCTTCCTCTTCGAACGTTGCCCACAATTCGTCCTCAGCGAATCAGCTCAATGGTGGATCGGGCGCTCATCAACAGCAACCGTACCAGCCGTATCAGCCTCAGCAGCAACACATGAGCGTTATTAGTGGTGGCAGTAGCAGTAATGGAAACGGTGTATCGTGCAGCGCTGGATCTAGCAGTGGTAGACAGCGCAAATCTACAGCCGTTTCATCATCCGCCACAGCGTGCGTTACGGTCGGAGACAGTGATGGAGAAGGAGAACGTCGTAGTCCAAAGCATCAGCGTAAGTGAAGATATGAATCAAACCCTCTCGAGAAACTTTGTTTTCTAATCATGTGATCTAATTCTCTCTACAGCGATTAAATATGAACACCATGCCGGACAATCGCAGAAGAAACGTTTACTAGCGATGGCTCAGAACGAATGTTTGCTGCTCCCTTCTTCGGGTAGTAGCTCTGGTGGACAACAGCCACTACATGTGCCGAAGCAGGAACCGAGTGAATTTGTTGCGTACGAATATCCTTCGCAACAGCAGCAGGTGGACAAACGGTCCTCGTGGGCTCCACCCACAATGGGATCATCGTCCTCCTCCTCGCACTACGGTAATGGTGGCGGACACAAGCGTGAGTCGTCATCGTATATTCCATCCTCTTCGGCATCTTCATCATCCTCGATGGCCGCCGCAACAGCTGCAGCTGCAGCAGCAGCAGCCGCCGCCATTCAGCAACAGCAACAACATCAAGGCGGTGGTAGTAGTGGAGGCTGTAATGGTGGCGCAATTGGTCATGCTCCACCACCTCATGCTCACGCCAAGAGCACACCAACCGGAGCAACTTCGTGGGGTCCGCCAACGGCTGCCGTCTACCGTCAGCATCAGCCGAGCGCAAACACACCGCTAGGTAGCTCGCCGGGGGCAATACTGCAGCAACATCAGCACCAGGCACAGCAGCAACCGGACATCTACGCCCAGGGCGATATGTACCGTCGATCGGCGGTATTCGTGTCCCAGGCGGCACCGTACCAGACGGCGTACAATCGTGTCGTACCGCCACCAGCACACAATGCCTCCAGCCGGCAGGTGCGGAACACACCGCTTAGCAATAGCTCGCCGTACGCGTCCAAGGACAGCACGACAAGCACTGAGCGATTCCCGTCTTTTCCGTTGCAGGTTCTGCCCACGCATCCGCTGCCGGCGCATATTCAGTTTCCGACCGCCCAGTACGGCCAGTTTGGGCCACTGAGTCCGGCTCAGATCGCCAACAAGCACCACTACGCCTGGTTCGGCGAGTAAAACCCCAGCACCACGCATCCTGAAGCATCCGGAATTCTATCAACGTCTCGTTGTGGCTCCGTTTTGCAACATTGTCTCTTCATGTAGTGTTTAGTGGGGGAATTTAGGATACAGCACATCTACGTGGATGCAGAACATTGCAGGGTTATTAGTGTCGAAGCATAGAAGGGCTTATCTTTCGTTCGAAGTGTTCTTTATTCGTTCGTGTTTCTCTATTTTTTTTCCTTTTCATGCATAGCGCGCATAATGTCTTCACATCGTGGTTTTATTTATCGGTGTTGGAGATTTGATCAAAAATAATATTACGTGTAGGAAGGGGTTTGCAACCGCTCGCTTGCGTTTATGTGAGCAGTTTTTGTGTAGAGTTTTAGTAATGTTTTACATGCCAATTGTTTGAAATTGTCCATACACATCTATGTATGATGCTTTATTAGGCTTTACGGAGTGAATTTGTGTTTATACTCATCATTTCAACTCTTTCGTCCCTTGTCATATTATCTTCTGATCTTTACAACAGTTGATCGGATGTATTGCTCGCTGTTCCAGCTGTGTTGGAATAGTTTTCTAACAGAAAAATCTTATATTTCCAATCCCGCCATTAGTTTATCTTTGAAATGAAAATAGAAAACGATGTTGAACATGTGCTAAGAATAGATCGATGTGTGTGTGTGTCTATCTGTTTGATAGTGAACGTTATCAAGTTATGTACTACGTTTCTTGCAGAGTAGTATTATAACTGTCCTTGCACACGCATATAGTCGTTTTCTATGTATTTTGAGGAGTTTGTGAATGAAGGTGGAAATCCTGGTTTGAAAACATGGCAGCTGTTTAACAATGAGCAACATTTGTGCAAGATACAAGGTACCGTGATCCGAGCGGGGAAGAAATTGGAATTCATTGATGATGATTGTACAGCGTGTCCAGGCGAACCCGGAAAACTAGGATTAGATAAATGTTCACTAATGTTTCAACGTTTCACCTACTAAGAACTGAAAGGGAAAATGGGTCTATAATAATGCATTGTGTTTTTTTTCTTTATACTGTTTTACGCTTAGTTCTACGTACGGCTTTAGTTCAATCATGAAATTGTACAGCTTTATTTTAGTGAGAAAGTTTGTTGTGGCATTGCGATAAATCACGGTTAAACGACTGAATGAAAGGTACTGCGCCGTGTGAGGTTGTGTATCTATATTTGCCTAGAAAAGGCAATTGCGTGTGGGTAGGATTGCGTAGTTTTTTTCTCCCGTTACGTTATTATTCAGAAATAATTGTAAAAATGAAATCTAGGCGAGAAGGCGTATAATGCTGTAGTGGGTGAATTTGGGAGAATATTGTGTTACTATATAATTTTGTGTCTAAGATACCTCTCTTTTGGACCCTGTTTACGTTCGCCATAAGCATAACTGGAGTAAATGTAGCACTGAACAAAAAAAAGATGGCGCAGGCATACCTGTGCATTAGTACTAGTGGCGCACGTTGAAAAATGGTTGGTACCTGTTGAACAATTATTAACTAGCAGCAAACGTAAATTGTGCATCGCTTGCGTTGCGGTAATTACTCACACGCGCGTCTTTGTATAAATGTTCTTTAGCAGCTCTGAAGGAGGGGTTGGCGCAAAATAATAATTCGCATTTAAGTATTTGAAGAAAAATAGAATGCAAATCAGATGGTAGGAAAGATTTTGTTTGGGAGTCGGTAATAGCTTAACCCTAAAATCGTGTTTTTGTGATTTTCGTTTAATATTTTATTTCGTGATGCATTCAGTTTGGTTTGAAAATGTTCATAAAAGTGTGTTTCGGTAGAGTGCGTTTGAGTTTGGAGACCAGCTTTATATGATATCAAGTGTGTTGAACATTTTGTGCGCAACGGATGCACAGAGATTCGTTGTTTACTCATCTTTGTGTGACTAATTTGTTCCAACCGGGTTTTGGGTTCAAATCATATATGAAGGAGGACATATTGAAGATGCTGTTGCTAATTCACATTGCCAGTAAAGGTTTTCGATCTCTTTGGAGGAAAGTTTTACACAAACACACACGCGTACATCCACAAGGAATCAATAACTGAAAATATTAAAATTAAACGAAGCTGCGTATAACTGCATCAAATCTACTTCCTCTAAAGTCCTGTTTAGTTGAACGTCCTGTATTAATTAAATAACAATCTATTTTAAGATGTGTGAATACGTGGGATCATCCGCAGATGTTTAATCAATAACAAATCAATACAGAAAATTGCCTTACGTACGGAACAAAGCAAACACAATTAAAACTATATTAAGTATAACTACAGCGGGGAAGATGGTTGGTGACGAATCTAACGTGGGTAATTTATAAGTTAGCTTTTGTGTTAACAGTGAAACCCAATTTAAAGGAAATTCATGAATGTTAACTGTACCGGTGTATGTTATTTGATGGGATAAATGCTATATGCTACTACCACCACAGTCCAGTTATCCGGTTGTCGCATTATGGAAATTATTTTATTTTAAACTCTAATTCAGCACTGGAATCGAGTGGGACAAGTTAACGAAAGCATCGATTGCAAATGTGTTTCCTGATTTGATAATGGTTGAACCCCGTAAGCTGCATTTGTGGAAGCTACCAGCAAAACAGATACGCTTCTACATTTAACTACTGTAGAGGATGCTAGTTTGTATAACGAGGAATACAAGAATATGTGTGTTACACGATACAATGATTAATATTTGATAGCGCGTTCGGATATCAGTTCAAGATCTCTACATCGGTCGCTTCACAACTTTAGTGTAAGATCTCCATAGGTTTTTCGACGTGACTTTGTCCCACGACGTTCTATAATTGGCCAGCACCGAAAACTGCAGTCCCACACATCAAAATGAGGGTTTAGCTTATTGCATGATAGAAATTAATGGTTTATGTGAAAATAACAAAACAAACAAAACAGCTGTTGTAAGCAGAGTCAGACTGGTAATAGTTTATGTTTTCCTACAATGTAAGTGCTAAAATAGATCTATCGTAGCGTAACGAAACTAATGTGCACTGTGAGAAAAAATGGTATCTAATCGAGGATGCGTACCGACCACACGAAGGGAGGGGTTTTACATGTTTTATTTTGTTTTCGTTTTTTTTAATTACTCAACTAAGAAACTCACAAACAAACAAACTAATCAATTTATAGAGAGACTGGCTACTACATACTTCATTAGCTTATTGTGTTAAGAATTTTATCGTTTACTTTTCTTCTCATTTATTTCGTATTCGTGTATTTGTAAAGTGTTAGGTGTACGGTACTTGATGTTGGAAGGCGTCCAAACCTCTACTTAGCTTGAATCAACAACAATGGTGAGGTTGTTAAACTATTCGCACACAATGATGGCGTGTTAGGCCCAGACTGAAATGTTTGGCGGATGTGGATACGTCCGCCAGAAGGGTTCAGGCGTAATGGCTTGATCACGACTGTGCTACAGGGCAGGGTCGCTTTCCAATCTAACGCCTAAAATAGTTAACCTTTGTACAGTTTCCTTTACGTTCGAAATCACCTTCCGCATGGGTGACTCGCTTAGTGTTTGTTCTACCTTTTTCCTTCTTTCATTAATGTTAGCTGTTTGGGCAGCAGTATTCGTAACTATGCATATAATATTCACGAGATTACTCGGTAGTACGCGGTGTAGCAACCAGCAAATTCGCATGGTCATGGGAAAAATGTTTGATATTGCGTATGTAACTATTCTGAATGCTGTTCGTATTATTTCTTAATTTTGTGCTTATATTGTCTACACAAATACTACGTTTATAATAAAAAAGCAACAGCAGCAGTTAGAAAACAAGATGATATACCTGATACGGGATTATAACAAAAAAAAAAACAAAACTAGGAAACACTGTAGAACAAAACACCAACCGCCAACATAAAAAGCTCGATCTTCGAGATGTAGGAGCAAAATAGCGTGCAACAGAATGGACAGAACTACTAATGGTTGATTTTCGTATTCGTGTTTTGTACTTTATTGCCCAACTAATGGGTCGTTCTATACACATACATATATAAATCAGTTTGTAAACTGGTCATACAATTTATGAAAGATTGCTTTCTAAATATTGCACACTAGCCATACCGATAATCATTGTATCGTAAACACAGGAATACATTTAAATTGCAAAGTCCTCAATGCGGGGTAATGTTGGGTATATAAAAAAAACCGACTGCTCCACTTATTACAATTCCCGCCCCCTCCCCATCATATTATCGTATAACACACTGGTCTAACCGAGCTCAAGCGGTGGCACTACTTTCGTCGAGTTGCTCTTTGGATTGTTCGGATGCAAATATTCTACGGTTCTTAGTATGTTGTTCTTCTAGTTTTCTTTTGTTTATTTCTTTGGTATAATTGAACACTTTTTTGTACGATATAAGTAACATATTGCCTTATATGGAAATAATATGACACTACAAGAAATGGAAATAATCAATACGATTTGATATATAGCTATCGGTTTTCTATGCCCTTGATAAACGAAAAAAAAACAAGAAATATGTAAGCTGTACGCGCATACGTGTAAAAGTTAAACAAGATAATTTTAAACCATTTGTGAAGATGAAAGTCTAGAACGCTACTACTATCACTTAGAGAACAAAAGTTTTTTCAAAGGAAGATACATACAGACACTACTAAATACACAAAACAAACACAAAAGTATAATGTAATGGTATAATTGTATAACAAACTACACGTTTATATATATATGCATATAAAAGTTTATGGTAACGAAACGCAAAAAAGCAAAACAACAAAACTCTGCCCCGTGCAGATGAATAAAGTCAAACGAAAAAAGTGAAAAAATCATTACAAAACGAAATTGCACGCGGCGTTATGTTTTTTGTTTGTTTCAGTTCTGTTTTTCAGCTTTAGTTTTGGTATCGTTTCGTGTTACGTTATTCTCGAGCGATATCGGAACAATCGATTTCCGAAGTTTATATTTATATGCTTTTTTATTCGTTTTCTAATTTTTTCCTTCTTTTATTTTCAGGTATCTTTCGTTCTATTGAAACTATGTAGGTTCTGTTTTTTAAGTTAAAGATACAATTTATAATGAATCAAATGAACGATTCTCTAATGCAGTCAATATATGGAGCGGAACAGATGAACGTAAATAATCGATTGATTTGGATGAAATTTTATATCACCCCCATCATCCTTTTTATAAAGCAAAAGGAGAAAACGTTATTAGTGTATTTGTTTCCCGAAGTGTACGGATTGCCGATTTGCCGGATGTATTAGTGACTATAGTAATGTGATCAAAAATTTGATGTACGTATTGTGTATATAATCGAATACTTGTTAGCGCTGGTTTTTATTGTTGAAAACAAACCAAAAGTAAAAACAACCAAACTATGCTACCTTTTTGTGTAAGCGATCGTTTTGTGCGGAACGTTTAGGAATGCGACTCTGAAAAGACTTGTATTAGAGGAACACACACAAATCCATGGATTGGCTGGCTACGCTGGGTAAATTATCTTAATGTTCAAACTGTTTGTATTTTTAATGGTCAAAACGGCAGTATAATTCGTACGACGATTGGCACAATGTTAGAATGTGCGGGATATAAAGCTGACAAGGATAGAAACAAATTACAACACACACCCACAACACTGTGGAGGAGCAAGACATAATTAGTGTAGTATTTCTTGGTGGCTCTTTTGCATCTTCTTCGAATTCGTACTGAGTGTACTAACTACTGACTGTGTTTGTGTGCGTGAGAGATGATGTAGAATGTGAGTAGTGTGGAAGCAGATAAATAGCACACGTTTTAACATGATGTTAGTATGAGCAAGAAACACAAATAATCGAACAGAACAAAACTATAGGTGATAGATGTGGTAAACAGAAAACAAAGCTAGTTAAACTTTAGTGCGGGCTAGGGGAAGCATCGTAGGCTATCACAACGCGCCAGTGCGAAACAAGGATCAAGAATTTTAACCGTATTTTCTCACACTCTCCCAATCTAAATGGTTCCCTCCGTTTTTTCTGCATCCGCCTGGTATGCACACCTTGCATGTTCGTTCGAGATAAACGTTAAAACACAGAATTAGTAACCACAAACGCAGAGAACACTCAACAATATAGCGCATGAGTTAATAGTGGTGGATATGTAATAGCATTTGTACTTTCTACTCGTCTATTCGTCGTTCCGCAACCCGGATGGTGTTTTTTACTAATGCGCGTGTGTCTAATGGGTCTAAGCTTGTAAAACCGATTGCAGTAGGCAGACAATGTAGTTGTTCGTTTTAAACCTAATCGCATGGCCAATACCACGATATCTCCAACGCACATAAGGCTTTGTACAGACGATAGGCTTAACACGGGCTTCTATTAAGTGTCTTTGATCTTAATCTATTTGCTTTGTTTCCATCGGAACTTCTATTTCATTTTAAGAAATTTTCTATTTGTTATGGTGTTTTATTTTTAAATATTCTTACCAAGTTGGAACAGATAACAAATGAATGATGTAAGGAATTATTAGTTAAGTTGAGTTCTATACACACTTCCTCCAGCTAAAAACCAGTGAGAAGCCCTATCGTCTGTATTACAGCAGTAATCATAAATCGTACATTTTTTACATCTATCATCTCCGTTTCTGGCTTTCCATTACGGTCTAGTTTTGATTCCTATTCGAGCATCGTACCGCAAACGTTCCGGGAAACGGACAGCAAATTGATAATAATCTTTTTCTCTCTCTCGATTCCCATTGGCCCCAGATGACGAATGGGGCAAAAACAAGATGAAGGAAGGAGAACAATGAACGCATCAAACCGAAATACATATTTGTGATAATAAAATTAACATAGAGTGCATATAGAAGATATATACATATACCATTATACATATTATCTATATACAATACATTTCATGTTTAAAATAACACACACACACACAAACATAAATTTGTAGCAGCTAGAGAGAAGGGGGGAACGAAGGCAGGATAGGCGTTGTGTTTGAGTTTTCAAACGGTTTTTGGGCTAGTAGAGGACAAAGCAAAATGTTTCCGTAAAACGTTTCAAACGCAAAATCCTTCTGCATTACATCCTGCCAAAAAAAAAAAACAACAACCTCTGGCTCTGGTTTGCGTAGTGTAACAAATTGCTGAGCTAATTTTTGAGCGAGCCGACAAGCGACGAGAACACGAACAAAACATTAAACAAAACCAAAAGCTTTTATATAACAAAGAAAAATGGTAGAGTGCTTAGATGATCGTTTGTACTAAAACAAGGAAATATAAAAAAAGTAAAATAAACCAAAAATTATACAACATAACCTTAACGATGGCGGATGGAAGGACGGCAGTATGAAAGGAAATAGAGGAAATGCAGGGTATGTTTGTAAGGAAGGGAAATCGCACAATTATAACCGATCTAATGGCACCTAGCGACAGAACACCGCCACACACACCCACATTCTATGTGAACGAACACAAACAAACAAAAACTTCCCACACTCTCTTTACCCAACCCCGAGGAACAGGTCCAAAACATGTTTTAGTAGTATTTCTATATGAAACCGTTTCTTCACAATGGTTGCCGCCAGCGTAACGGCCAGTTTACAAACGTTTATTAGTGTCGCTTTGTAACAGGTGAAGCTAATGAAGAATGTTCAACACTTTCAACCACTTCAGAATACATAGGCAGAACGAACAATATTTGTAACCGTATTTGTCTGCTCCTTCTTCTACTCTATTCACTGAGAGTAAACCCGTTCACTCGCCAGTGAGTGAATCTATGACCAGTGAGTGAATTTTTCCACATCCCATCGATTAGAGAACCGGAAACAGATAGTTTTGTACAGTAGCGTGATGGCCAAGGTGAGTGAGTGACTCGAACCATTCGAAGCAGAAACAAATTTGCACGAGACGAGCGAAATTAGGTGAAGTTTTCTGCAGAACCAAACCAGCTGGGCGTCACCGGTTACGGTTAGTAAGTTTTTACAATTGAAGGAGGAATATAACGTAAATCCGAAACCGTGTACCGTACGATTCTCCCTTTTCTTTCTCATTTTTCTCTCTCATTTTTCTCTCTCAAGCGAAACACGATTAGAAATAAAGCAGCGTTTTATAAAAAGGCTTCAGACTAGTGGCGAACACAATAACCAAATAGCGCAAACAAAGAAAACAAGGCGATCGTACTATAATAGGTAAACCAATAATAAACAAGTACTTTCATGAACAATAACAACTAGTTTAACCGCACTAGAAAGAGAGAGAGAGAAGCGATCGCAAAATCACAACATGGCAAGAGACAAAAAACAAAACAATTAAAAGAACGAAAACGAAAAGAACAGAAGTAGGAGAAGAAGCAAACCAAACACACAACAAACCAAACAGCTATAAAATGAAACTTAAATAAAAAGTATAAAATGAAATAAAACGGGAAAGTCTGATTAATTTTAATGTACAAGCGAAGAACAAACAAATAGACGAAACGAAGGTAGGGAAACAGAAACCAATAGCAAACTAATCATATTGTAAACTAAAAACCTAGAAGGTGTATGAAACAACACAGCAGCAAAAACAAGTATAGCAGTGGAGCAGCAAATGGTGCCGAAAAGCATTTTGTGAAGCAAACTTTGTCTGTGTGCGAATGTAAATGTAATGTTACAAGTAGAGTTACATGTGCACATAAGTTTTGTTTTTCTTTTCCTTTTCTCATGTTTCTACCTTTTCTAACTTCGTTTTAGAAACAGGTGTGAGAATGGTAATTGTTCATACTTTTTCTTTTTGGTTTTAATTTTGATTTCTTTATTTTTATTTCAATTCTTTTTTACACTTTGTTTTGTTTTTCGAATTAATATTTTACTTTTTAATTATGTTTCTTTTCGATACAACAGTACACGGCAGTTTAAAAAATCAAATGTCCATCTCTTACACTCATACACTTTCATACACCACATAACGATACTTACGAGACTTATGGAAAAACAATCTCTTTCTATGTGTAGCAAAACTGCTCCCGGTAGCGCATGCGAAACTAGCTTAACAAAAGGTAAAATAAAACAACAATGGAAAAAAGGTGGGGAAGAGCGAAAACTAAAAGGGCAACGATTTATAGCTAAAGCTACAGAGCAAAACACTAAACAAATCTAGGATCTGTGTAAACTGTGTAAACATGTGTGTGTGTGCGTACTCTAAACTCCCTTTTACTCTATCTATGGCCGGTACGGCTGAAGCCATTGTGTCCGTTGGGAGGGAAGGTTGTTGTTGTTTTGCTGGAATCTTCTTACAACTGAATGTTAGTACCCAAACCCCCAAAAACAAAAAAACTGTCCACTATAACTTTATCCCAAGTTGTACTGTCTGTACTGTTACACTGTGTCTGTGTTTAGAAAACTCTCTGTCAAAGGAAGGATCGAATGAACAGCACAGCGTTTGTGAGATAAAAGAGAGCGAGATGGAGATGTGAAGTGAAACCAAAAATAAAAGGACACACATACACCCCAAACACTGGACACTGAATAGGGGATGCTTGAACAATTTTGATAAATGAAAAAAATAAACCGCACCGAATACCTGCCTAGATTAGCGTTTCTGTGAGTGGATGAGTGGAATGAGAGACAAATATTTCGCTACTAAATCAAAGGTACTACACAGCAGCATTTGGGGAGCATCCATTTTTTCGGCTGTAAAGGGGCTAGAACAAAACAAATGGAAGAAAAACCGTAGAAAAGAGGAATGTCAAAAGCGGAAACGAAACCGATGAGAGAAGAAGGAAGAGAAGAAGTAGCATTTTGGTGATGAAAGTACTATGCATAAACATACTTATAAATGGAACACAATGATATATATATATATATATATATACATAGTAAAGCTGTAACTGTAATGTGAACAAAAACACAAAAAACAAAACGAACAAATAAGAAAAGTGTAGTTACATATATGACAAAGAAGTATATATGCGTAAATATATGATATATTTTTGAATGTAAAGAAAAAGATAATACCTTAATACCAATACACAACTAATTCACACATACACACACAAACATACACATAACACATGAACAAAAACATAGATTTTGGAACGCTGACAAAACAAGCGGAACCAACAAATTGCCTGCGTTAGTAGAAGTTTTACAGCACGTCATGCAAACATTTAAAGCATCACAATACAAAACATTACAACAACAACAAACATCAGAAAAAGAAACAAAAACCCAAGTTGGAAAGACTTGCAAAGGCTTGTAAAAGCGCAATAGCGGAACGAAGCATAAAACACTGAAACCCACAAAAAAATGGAAATGGAAGGAAATCTGTCGCTCTCACACCAACAAACAAACGAACAGACAAACAAAACACAGAACAAAATTACTTTGTTGAAAGGGCAAAAATGTAATAAAAAAAAAACAAAAGAAACAAACGAAACAACAATGAAAATACTAACAGCAATGCAAATTAATGAACGATTGTTTTCCAATTATCTTTCACAAGAATCCGAAATATTTGTTTTAATGTTTTGTTTATCCAGAGATGAGTAAAATTGTGTGCAAGTTTAATTAATTACTAAAATCGTGGCTTTGTTCTAGATTTTTAAATAACAATAACATGTTTACATGAAGGCTTCCATTAGTCAAGTTATTTTTATTTTAAATAATTTTTCAGTTTTCATCTCATTTCACGCGTTAATTTTTCCTCATTGTGATGGTGGACGATCTCCTTGTGATTGGTTATCTTTCTCGCCCCAAGTAGAATGTAGAACCAAGTAGTGATGGGAAAAAACCGACCTCATGTGGGATTCGTTCCTAGGAGCGGAGGGAGCGGCCGCTCGGGGCCTCGCCGGTTAAGGGGGCCTCACCATCCCTCCCCCTTGTCAGTCTTTGCGTTGGAATCCACAAACAGGATCGATCGTCTACGGATCGGGACGGGTCGGAGCGTATTGCGGCACGTGATTGGACACAGCTGCCAAGGATCAACCCACCAGTTGAAGGGACACGGATCATCATTGCAATTGCCCAGATGATAGCAGATCGACCCGCGAAACTGTTTTCCAACGCCATATGTGGCAGAACAGACGGACCAATCCATCAGCTTCCAGTAGTAAGTCGATTGGTTTTTGTTGTTTTGGGAGGGAAGTGTGTACTCGTACCGAGTTCCCACATGA
>KB663721.1:3100338-3142838 GCA_000349025.1 Anopheles minimus
CATTTGATCGATCGGAAAGCACCTAAAAACTACTCAATAGAGGAGTTCAGTGATCCCAGGAGCGGAGGGAGCGGCCACTCGGGATCTGGCCGCTCAAGGGGGCCTCGCAGATGAGTGAAGTTCCCAGCAACAATAGTAATTTGACAATATCTGCGTAACGAGTCTACTATACAGGGGCCTCCACTGCCATTCCGCTCGGAGCCCCCAAGGACCTTGATCCAAGACTGGACCTTAGTTGGCATCGATCGTTCGAATCTGATCCAATTTCATCCCGTCTTGGTTTTTTTCACGTCTAAAATATGTTGTCTTACACCAACTTACCATCTTTGAAATGAAATTCAACCAAGAACTTAATAAAGTAAATGAAAACAAATTTCAATTTGATTTTATTTTTCCATTTTGGTTTATTTATTTTTCTTGTTTTGTTGTCGGTTGTTTTTTGTTAATCTTTAAATTAAGTAATAAATATCTTATGTTTCTTTTGCCTTCATACGCACTCCCGCTAGCGCTTACACGCTCATCAGTTTTCTTGCCACTTTTGTCCACTGCCCTTCGTTCTCTAATAGCACTGTAGCTTTCATTCGGCTCATTGCAGTTGCATGAAATTTCGTCTCATTCTCTGCTATTCTCCTGCTTACAGCGCCTCTTCTTTTGTCATGTAATGTGTTTCGTTTTTTCTTTATATACTTCTATGTGTTCTTTCTGTTGCACTTGTATGTTTTGCTTTTCTCTCTCCCTCTCTCCGTTCTCTCTGATTCTTTCTGTTTTGCTTGTGTTTTGTTCTATTTCGAATAAGGTTTTTATATTAAAGTGTTTTGTTCATAAATTTCATTCGATCCCCAAACAGCGCACGGAGGTCACACTGTGCGTTGAGTTTAGCTTTACTCCTCCACTATCTTATTCTTTGTTCCATGTTTGTATGTGCTTGTTCTTGTTTCCTTCTTCAACATTTGAATAATGATGATAATCATAATGTTTAGTTCGGTAGTAATGCTGAGAATTTCTCCCTTATTCTCATCTTTTTAATAATTCTCTATTCTCTTCTTTCACTTTTCCTCTGTCTGATTAGCCTGCTTGTTTGAACGCTTTGCTTTTTTCTCGCATTTTATTATTCTCCTTTATCTCTCTCTCTCTCTCTCTCTCTTTATGTTTGTCCTGTTTGTTTGCTGTAAGTTTTTTTCGATTAGATTTGAACGTGCTTACTTTGAGTTTATTTTCTAGCAACAATGTTTCGCCTGGCGAGCCCATCCCTCATCCCTTTTCAAGTTGTTAATGTTCATCTTTGTATAATTGTAACGTTTTTGTTCGATTTTCATTGTTTCTTTGATAAAAATTGCAACTAACTTTTTCGGGTTTTTTTTGTGTGTGTATGTGTGGTTTCTTTCTGCTTTGTTTATTTGCTTTCAAACTGCATTTGTTTTCTCCATTGTGCGTTTTCTCTCACGACCGATCTCTTTTCTGAATCTGTTGTAAGCAGTGCTAGCATTATCTCTTATTCCCTAGATACTGTTTGAATAGTTCTTTTTTTGTTACTTTTTTTCGATACTTTTGTGCGACTGTCTTTGGCGATGTGTGTGTGTTTTTTTTGTATTTTATTAGTTTTGTTAGAGTGTATGCTGCTTGTTTGCTTAACTGTTTCCATACCTTCTCTACTTCTGTTACGATCTCACTTCTTCCACTCTTCCATTGTATTATGTCAAAGTGTGTGTGTGTTTTGTTTTGTTTTGTTAATTTCTTTTTGCTAGCGTAAATTACTTTGATCTGATTTTTATGTTGGTAGGTTCAATTAATCAGAATTAATCAACAGGATATTTTTCTTAATACAACTCACTTTCCCCTCTATTCCTTCCATCGTGTTTCTGTCCCCTTTTGTTTTAACTATTTACATTTAGAATAATCAACATATGTCGTAGCCGTGTGGCACATGTTGTCATTTCCTGTTAATAATTAGCGTGTCACTGCCATGTTGTTTTATCCCCCTTTCTTCGTTATTTGACTATTTGACGCTGTGTACTTCGTAAAAACTTATGAATTTTACATACGTTCTTAACATATTTCTTTTGTTCAATATTGTTGCGATAATATTACTAATGTTAGCTGATTTTTCTTCCCAACCCACTTTCCTCGTTCCCCTTTCATCTGCTCTCGTTCTATCCCTCGGCTTCACGACCCTTATCGACAGCGGGGTAAACTGTACGATATGTTACACCATCTTACTGACACTCGTATTGTTCGAACTCGTTTGTTTTGGGGTTGTGTGTACGATTTTGTAAGTGAGTTTGTGTGTGTTTGTATATGTTATTATTTGTTTCGTCTTTCTTTTGTGTTGTTTGTTTAGATTATACTCATTTTTACGTGCTTGTAATGCGCGGATTCGTTTTCTTTTGCATTATCTATAAGATTTCATATCGATAAAGATTTATATCGAGCTGTTTCGCTTCGGGACTCACAGTTTTAAATTATTCTCAACAGTTGTACAGCAAATAAAGATAATTAATAAACAAACTTTGTCATTAATGGCGACGAAAGGAATGTTAAAAAGAGGCAACTTTTTCGTTTTAAAACGCTTCTGGCAGTGATTTGAAAGCATTTCCGTGCATCACACGAACATTGAATAGAACAATTCATTCCTTTTTGTGAAGGCGTTCGTACAAGTTGTAAGGCATTGATGAAATGTGTCTAAGTAACAGAACGATTCGTATGTGGAAGATGATAAATTGACATGTAAAAACAAAACATAACAATAGACTAATATGATTATGAAACAGTAAAACTTTGTTATCGAATTCCCTCATTTGCATTATGTTTACCTTCCCTTTTTTATTGCTATTGATTTGAATAATCTTTTTCACCGTTTTTGCTCGTTTGCTTGTTGTGATTCGAATTTGCTAATATTTAGCTTTTCGTGTTTTTACTTGTTGGTTTATGTTCGTTTATTGAATTTCTATTAACTTCATCTACTGTTCGCTCTTCTTCACGAATTTCAAAGAGCTTTTGATTTACAAATCCGTTCGGTGTGTGTGTGTTTTTTATGCATTTTTTTGTTTTGTTCTATTTCAAAAAGTTTAATAAGTGTTTTTTTGTTGTTTTCTTCTGAAACGTTTGTTTGTTGTTTTTTTCATGAGTATTTTTATGTTTTTTTTTCGTTTTCTTCCTTCTTTCGGGTTTTTTTTTGCTTCGTGTCTCTTACGTGGCTATCTTGTCGCATAAACGTTTCGGTACTGTTTATGTAAGTTTTTCTTAAAAACCAGTGTTTTGGCAGTGCATCAAAATTACTCTAACTGTTATTAATTTCAATCCCGCCTTCCCTTGCCTTCATCGTCTATTCCTTTTCTGTTTTTGTTTCTTCTGTATTATAATTTTTGCGTGCGGGCTGTAGGCATATTTAGTTATACGATTATTTCCTATAAGTGTTAGCCTGTTTTTTTTCTGTGCCGTAGCGTTTTTCGTATCCCTTTCCTAGTACCGAAAGAGGTATTCCTCGCAGAGAGAGAGACAACACTAGCCAAACGTTCGCACACTACCGACTTGTTTGCCTTATGCGGTGATAGTTATACAGTGGATTATGTTCTACTACAACGCACTGTCGCTTCGACATGTTTTACTACTTGTTTTTTTTTTGTTTCATTTTCATTTCATTTATACACCTACAGACGATGGCGCTTATAAGTTAAGGCTTAAACCTGTTAGTAAGTTATATACTTTATATAGTAAAGTTAAATTCTAGCAGTATATGTTTCACTATTCTCTATATATATGTATGTATATACGTGTAGTTGTTTATTTTTGTTTTATTAAACCGTAGTGTTACGTTGATGTTTTCTGTTTGTTGTCCAATTGCTAAGACGTAAGTACAGAAAAATCATTATCTACATGTTTTGACGCTTAAAATATGTTCCTTTTGTTTTGTTTTATGTTGTTTTCTTTTTTGTTTGTTTGTTTGTTTTATTTTGGTTGCTTACCTAAGTTCAAGTCCTTCGTCCTCGAACGTTTTGCTAGAGCGTAATGTGTTCGATACGCACATTTAGCTTTCGTTTTATACAGATGAACAGTTGGAAATTAGTTTCAAAAGGCAGACAGCCAATGTAAAAAAAAAGCATGTGAGTAAAGAAAACGTGGCAACAACAGAAATCAACCTCGTTGTACCTCATAAACTCTGGTGGTAAATGTAATAGAAAACTGGACAAATGGATGTACATTGTCATCAATGAATGTGCAATCAACGATGAAGAGAATGGGAGTGTAACACATTGTAACGATATCAACATCTAACAATTCCTTGCGCTTTAACAAGCTTTAAAGGTGAGTAAACCAGAAATACCTAAACCCTAAACGATGGAATTTCATTACATTATATCTAACCTTATCGTACCTAACGCTGGCAGACGCTGGCTGCATTCCGTGAACCGTAAGAGTAATTAGTGGCAGATTATGTGCGTGCTGCTGTGTGAATAGAGGCCCGGTTCTGATGTTCTGACGCTTGCAGTACAATGTACACAATGGACACAACCATCCCGTGCATCGGTGGTGGTTGTTTGAGGTGGCGGTTTTGTGTTTGAGTTTGACCTTTTTTAAATTCCTCCAACGGCGAGGCATAATGGGGTGTCAGAAGACCTAAGCAACACCGCTCGAAAAAAAGAACTCCTTCTATTCGTTCAATTCATTTATGCTAGTGTCTCGGTATTGCGAAGAATCCATAACTAACCGTGTGTGTGCGTCGTACGAACGGTCATCTATTGCGGTGTGCAAGTTCGAACACTAACCATCCAACGTGCTGCTAAAGAAGTTGTCTCACAAATTGTATACTTTCAGGCGAAATGAACGCCGACATTCATGCAATTTGCGTTACAAAATCTAACCAGCCTCAGGCGGATGGTTAATGTTCGCTTTCGCCTATCGTCCGCCGAGTGCACATTACTTACTAAATGTTCGAATTCGAATTCGAATTGCTTTTTTTGCTTAGTCAGAGACTCCTCTTCGATTAAACTTCAATTCGTAACGTTTTGCTTAAAAATAGTTACAAATGTTACGTCCCCGTCTCACCCCACCTCGGTTACGCCACGTGGTTCCTAGTGACGTTTAATGTTTTGTGCAGAGTGTGACAAAGCTACCTCATTTCTGTGTGTGTCTCTGTGATTAAATGGAGTCGGGGATGAATACCGATGTACACACGCGCTGTTCCCGGATTAATGAAACTGTTGTTGTAATAGTGTTATTATCTAGCTTTGCTTATTTGTTTGCTGTTTATCGCCTTTAACCGAACTCGCTGCCACTTCACACTTAGCTCCTAGTCACTAGTTTAGTAATAAACGTTACCCAGCTGTCCACGCCAATGTGCATCTACAGCTCGCAGATGTATCGTGTATCCTAACCTAACTCTCTTTCTCGCACTCTTTCACACACAATCGCACAGAATCACTCGCTCACACGCTTAACTATTTCCACAACATACTGTAATTGTTACGATTTTAATACGTGCTGAAATAGTGGCTTAGTTCTAAACGCACATCGTCCTCCCTTCTGCGGTTGCGTGTTCTTTAGTGTACGTAATTCTCTAGCTTACTTATTACTAAAGCTTATTCGGTAAAACTTAGCTGCTATGCGCTTCGCTGCCATAACCTCGAAATGACGCATCGTGCCATACTGCTCCCGCTCTTTCGATTGAATATGTGTGCCTTTAACACCACCTTGACTTTCCCACTCTCTCTCTTCAACTTACTCCTTACTTTCGCCGTCGGAAACGGTTATTGCTCTGGTGCTCCTTCTGTCGGATGTAATCGGCACACTTCCGCGCCCGGGTTCGTACCACCCGCACCAAACCGTTGATGCGCAGCGTGGTGCCTACATTCCGGCGCCAACCACCACGACGCAACACGACTCCACCGGAACCGCCCGCATTACACTCGGCAAACTCGTTGTCCGCCTCATTCGTCGCATTCGCGTAGTACTGTGCCTGACAACCGTAGTACTCGTAGCACTGCGGACAGCTCGGTTGTGGTTGAGGCGATGGCGTTTGTGGTTGTGCCTGGTGGAACTCACAGTTCTGCTGCTGCTCCTGTTCGCGGACCAGATTCGAGAACGCCTGGAAGTAGAGCTGATTCTGCGCGGTTAGGTTGTAGTGGTAGGATTTGTTGTAGAACTGAGTGGCAGCTGCGGCGGCTGCTGTTGCTGCACTGGTCGCTGCTGACTCACTGCCACCCGTAATGCTGAACGGAGGAGCGGTCGGATCGCCCGGTTGTGGTGTGTTTGGATCGCGGCGTGTATCACTAAAGCCTAGTGACATGGTGGACAGTGTACGTGCTCCGAGAGTGGACCGATCGAGTGTACTGCTGGGGTAGTTGTTGGATTGATTGTTGAATGGTGCTCCCGAACCCGACGGTGGACCGGATGGTTGTCGACCGGAGCGCTGCAGACTGGAGGTAGCAGAGCGCGAGATCGTACTAGCTGGAGCAGTGTGGAGACGAGACCTCTGGGAGGATCCCCGAGACACGGTGGAGGTGTTGAGCAGCTTATCATGTTCGGACGATTGATTCTGTTGCTGCTGCTGCTGCTGATTGATGTTGCGATACAGCGTGGAACCATAGTTCCCGGCAAAGATCGACGACGTGGACGAAGATGACGGAGAGGATGGCGGTAGGTTCTGGCTGAGATTGACCGAGTTCCGGTTCAGGTTGGTTTGCTTCTCGAACCGCTTCAGATCCGGTGAGATGATGCTGTACACGGTGGTGGTCGTCGCAGACAGCGGTATGGTCGCTCCACAGGCACTTGTCATTGAGGCGCTCGTTGTGGTCGTACCTGCCAGCGTGGAGGTGAAGATGTTACGCTGCTTCAACTCGAGCTGCTTCGTCCCCACACCGGCGATCGTCGTCGAAGGCATGATCGTGTTGTTCAACCGCTCCTCACTCTTGCACAGACTCCCACAGGACGACGTTCGTTTCGTGCCCGCGTTGTCCGTGTCGCTGCTCTTGATCAGATAATCACAGTTGTCCACCCGACAGACATCGTAACTACTGTGGTCTAAAAAATGATTCGTACAGCAGTTCTCCACGATCTCGCTCTCGTGATGGAAGATGATCGCGTTCCCTTCGTCACCGTTTTCGGCGCGCCAGATCGAAACGGTCTTGAAATCGGACGCAGAAGCGGACGGTGACGACTTCTTGAGCAGTTCCTCAATCTTGCAGCTGGACGAAGATGTCTGAATGCCCGCTCCTGATGCGTGACTCGGTTCCCCCACCGGTAACGGTTCCGGACGACGACGTCGTATTCGGTTCGGGCTGTACTCATTGTCACTTGCCGTCTCACTAACATCTGCTCCACCGGATTCGGTACCGCTACGACCTCGCGTACTACTTCCCGCGTCCACTAGCGACGACACCGAGCTAATGCGTGACTTGTTGGATTTGTTCTCATCCAGATTGGCCAGGAAGCTCCACTTGATCTTTGATGGTGATTGGAAGATCTCTGGGATGTTAATGTCCAGATCGTCGAATTCGTAGTTTGCGGTGCCGATCTCCGACAGCTGTCCAATGTTCTCGATGGTGATCTTCGAAGGCGTTAGCACGAGCTGACTACCGGCACTCTTCGGTGTGCCATGGACCTGCTGCAACTGACGTTGTGTCGTGGAGGTGGTCGTACTGGTGGTGGTCGTAGTCGATCCACCCGGTTGATCACTTGATGTAGAGCCCACGGTTGATAGAAGCGACTCATTGAGGCTCGCAATGTCCTGCTGACTATCATTGTCGTTGATGAGTCCCTCGCCAACTGGAGCACCCAACCCAGCCAGTGGCAGTGGCTGTAAGCGCTGTCTTTGCTCCTCACGATCCAGCTGATGCTGAATGGCGGTCTGTGCCTGGATCTGACGGATATTTTCTCCACTGATCGAGCAGTACGAGTTCTCACTCTCGTCCGCAGTGTAGTAACTGCACTGGAACCGTGCCGGATTGATGTTAAAGTTCGAGATGGTTGCGTTCGAACCGCCACTATCGGGAAGCGTCCGTCGACTTAAAGCGGTAGGCGATTGTGGACCATGCTGGACACTACCGTACGGACCAGCTGATCCAACCGGAGCTGGTTGTGAGTGATGTGAGTGATGGGAGCAACAACTTCCTCCACTGAGCGGCGTAGTTACCCGGCGTGATCGAGGTGTACTCCGAGCGCTACGATGGGAACTCGACACGGAAGGACGCCTTGAAAGGTTGCGCTGAAGGGAGGACATCTGTTGAGAGGGGTACTGCTGCTGCTGTTGTTGCGGCTGTTGCTGCGGCGGAGGCTGATCGACCACGAAGTACTGTTGGATCTCATCGTCGTCATCCGTCGTGGCGAGATTGCCTCGGCTGCAGTGACAGTTCTCTGCGTACATCGTCGATGCGCTGTCACCGGCGTTACGCTCATCCTCGGTGCAGATGGTTGCCGTCGTTCCGGCCACCTCCTCCTCCTCTTCCTCCTCCTCTTCCTCGTGCTGTCTTCTTCGCACAATCTCTTCTTCCTCACCGCCTGTGTCCTCCTGATGATGGTGTTGGAGCTCGGACGACTGATGCTGCCGGTGGTGCGTGCACCGGGGCGACTGCTGCGACGCCGAATGGCGCCGATGGCTGTGGCCACGGTGTGCATGGTGCGCATGATGGTGGTGGTGGTGATGGTGATGATGGCCACCACTGGATTCAGCACCTGCAGCACCCCCGTAGCTGCTGCTGCCGGTCGTTTCGCTACGGAGACTGATACGACTGTGGCTGAGACCGTGACGTTCTGCCACGGTACGCCGACCGGTGCCGGCCAGCGTATGCAGACTAACCGTGCTGCCGAGTGGACAGCGATGGTCGCAGCCCAGCATCGGCGAACTCGGGTCGCCGCCACCGTCGCTCAGCGTCGCGTCCCCGGGCGGAACCGACGGGTCGAACGAGCTATTAGGAGTCAAGGCGGTGCTCTTCAGTCAAGGCCCTGTGTTCTGGCAGACAGGTACTTGCTGCTGATGACGGTGATGGGGCGCACAGGTGGCAGTTCGATTTTGAGTATTTCTTGCGCCTTCGGAACAACGCTCGGATGCGGCTGGGGTGTGAGGAGAGAACAAACAACAGGTCAATCTAAAGTGGACTTGCACTACCCGGAACTATCCGGCAGTATCGCGAGCCAGAAGCGAAATGGCCGGCAGGATTTTTGGGAAGGTTCCGATGGAATGACAGGGAAGTGGAAGTGGAGGGATAGGAGTCCGGGTTCATCAAACGACATGAGAATGGACGACATCTTGTAGCTAGTAACGAAGAAACAATACGCATTCGCACTATGAACGATGAGCTGAAGGTAACGGCACAGCTGCTAATACATCTCGAATGAAATAGAGACGTGGAGAAAAAACGAGAGCTAAATGCATTCCATAAAAAGTAACAAACAGTAGTAGTTAAAAGTAGAAGTCGAAGGAAAATTGTAGAAAAAGGACATGCAATGGAGTAACAATATAATTATCATCCTAATGATGAAAGACTAATGACACAATAGTCAATACGAAAAGGAAAAAAAAAACTGAGAAAAGGAAGAGCTAGTAAACAGGAATTGATAATAAGTTGAGAGCGCCGTTACTACCTGCTACTACGGTCATGCATGTTGCAAGCTTTAAAATGTAATTCCTGCTCGATGTGATCGGTTTCTTAGGAGGGAATTTTTTTTTTATTAAAAAAGCTAAGAAAAATATTAGTTTTAATTGTTATGCTTGTGAAAAATGTTAGAGCTACGATAGTATAAAATAAGAAACTATTGTAGGAATTATTCTTAATGACTCTTCTTCTTGTTTTCTACATTGTTATTGGAAAGTTTTTAAATTACCATTTACAAACATATTTCGTATTATGTTTCATGTGTACTTACTAACTCTTGTAAACAACTCTTTTTGTTTATCGAACCATTTTCATGTTCTTATAAATGTTTGTTATGCATTTATTTAGATTTTTTTCCTGTTTTTTCATGTTTTTTTTCTCAATCTTTAAGCTTCTTATATTCACAACTTGCTTTTGCATCTTTTTCCAATCAAATTGTCTGAGCCGCGCGAAAAGTTAACTTCTCATTAAAATTTATACATTTTCCTCTATCGGCACCATCGTCACTGGTTGTGCCATCCCGAAATTGAGATTGAATTTTATCATATTTAGCACGCCGTACCGAAAATACCCTCCACACCGTGAACGTGGGGGGAAACTTTTTTTCTTCTTTTGCCGTTTGTTTTCCAAATTTCCATCATTCATTTTTGCTCGCACGGCTCCCATCGTGGCCCGTGGAAGTGTATTATGCTGCAGCCAATTTATTATGCATGAAACATTACGACCGCTCTCGTTCTATTTCATACTTGCCCATTCTCCCCCGTTTGCCGGTGCCTTCTGCGTCCTTGACCTCAGCTCGTGGCCCTTGTTATCTTTCCCACCACAAGCCCGCGAGGATTGGGCCGACAAAATTATGCCTACCACATCTCGTATCTTCCGAACCCCACTTTCGGGCAGGGGATAATGTAAATGTGTATGAATAAATTGCACATAAATTTTAGCACAAAATATATTTATGTATCGATAGCGCTTGGGGACAATTTTGACGCGCAGGGCAACGATTAGCTTGTGGCCATCGAACGGGCGCCGGGGAGGGTAGGTAAAGGCACCGCATGCTCGGAGCATAAAATATATTGAACTTAATAAAGAAAAAATAAAACACAATCCACAAAGTGGATCAGTGGAGCCAAACGAGCCTACTGAAATGGCTATAAAGGAAGTCACTCATATGCGAAGTTTGTGGCGATTTATGTCCGGCGTAATGTAGCACTTTGAAGTTTAAAATCATCCCAATTTACATTCTATCGGAGTGATTACCGATTACTGGCCCGTAGTCAGTAAATCGGATCGTTATTCAAATTGAGAAGAGCCTGTTGCATATGGCGGATTAAATTACACAGGAACTGTGGGCAGTTTTTTGTGGCACAAACAAAACCAAACGGTTAACGCCTAAAAGTATGCAATTCTCAAATCAAAAAGCTCGTAATAATAGCTTGTTTGTTTTGTTTGAAAGCTTGTCAACGAGGTTTAGCTTGTCAATAAGCTTTAAATACAACAATTTAAACCAAGCCCTCCTAACCAAGGATTGTATTAATTTGCATTTTTATCCTCCTTGGTGGAAGAGCCTTGGTATTCCTTCCCACGAAATAACGTGTGGAGCACCAAGGGTAGAGATTACGGGCCCCTTATTTTATCGGTGCTCGATTTATCGGTAGCGGAATCGGTTTTTGATTATTTAATTTGAAGTGATTAGATCGTATCGCTTTACTACTCCCTCCTATACGAGTGGCCGTTGGAAAGCATCGTGTCATCGTGCCTGAACGTACCTAATTGGGAATGCCTAATTACGTTTTTTCAGGAGGATTATGTTTTCCCGATAAGGTTGCCGGTTTCGAGTTGTGTTCCCCCTCGCGTTAGTTTATGTGATTGTTTTTTTAAAGATCCTTATTAGATAAGACACCGCGCCATCGTAAAGGCTGACAGTGCGCATGGTTCTATCGGATGCCCTGAGGTTGGTGTTTGGGGATAATGTTTCCGATCTCGAGGACAACAACGAACATGGGGAAAAAAAAACTTCTAGATCTCGAGACAACATACATACAAACACGCTGCTGTAACTTCTGCCCGGTATAGCCTCCAGCAGTCGTAATCTGGTTTTGTTTGGAGGAGCTGTCAGTCGGTAAAACGGGCGGACAGCCACTTGCTGTCAGTACGGTACACCCGAGGAACGGTTCTTGGTTCTTTGGTGTTGATGTAATCACCGACGAAATGGATGCCCATCGTTAGAACGGTTCGCGTTACGCGTACATAACTTAAAAACAACCCGCAAGGATGGTATCGTGGCATTCGCGTTGGAATTACATTGGACTGTTGGACTGAAAACTGTTTAAAGGCGGTACGCAGAAATACGGACACACAGACACAAACAAACACACACTCAAACGGTTCTCCAGTGTAGAATTTCTGGGGGGAGCAGGTTCGGTCAGTATACAGCCCCGGAGAGTCAGTAACGAGCAAATGATATTCGATTCGGTTACTAAAAGCAAAATACCTGAACAATGGTCGGGGCTCGAATAAATGGCACATGCACACAAAACAGAAACAGCGCGGACACTGCGTGTACGCGAGATTAGCCTAGACCACGGTGTGCCGTGAACCGCACGGAAAAGCCAGTGTCCAAGTGTCTAGCTCGTGTAGTGGATAGGAAGAGTACGGCAAACGGAAACGTGTCACACTAAGGACCTGAAGGAAAGCAAGAAAAGATAGATAGAAAGGAAGAAAACCCCTCCCGCGAAAGATCCGTGGTGTGTGAGCAAAGGAAAGAAAGAAAGGAAGAGAGAGAGAGAGAGAGAGAGAGAGAAAGAGAAAAGAAAAGTTTTAGTAGGGAACGTTTAAATTAATGTTGCAGTTCGGCTAACACTGGGAACTTTGAAACTCTTTGAAGATTCTTTTTGTAAGTAATTCGATAAGAATTTTTGTCCACCGGATTGAACACTTTTCTAGAAAGTCTTTGCATACTAAGATGACCTGTCAAACCTATCAAGGCAACGTGATCTTTACTCGTTTATATTATGGGGTTCGTAACTCTCTGCAAGCCTGAGCATCGAATGCCACAAAACCATCGCTTGTGTAGTGGAGAGAAGAGTGTCTAACAGCTCAGTGTACGGAATATAAGTATACTCAGAAGCCTGTACCTGCACACACGATCCGTCCATGGGCGGAGTGACGCCGGAAGCTGTCCCGTACCGGTATTCCTTCGGATGCGCCCGTCTGGTACCCGTACGAGGCATTCCCGTGAGCGACCGGTGGTGGTGGTGCTGCTGCTGCTGCTGCCGTCGATCGACCACTCTGTCTCGTACGCCTCAGGGGCATCGGTGAGCAGTTGGTGCTGATGGCGACCGTTTGGCCAACCGTACCGGCCGTCGTGGTGCCGTAGTTCATCGGCACACCGCCGTAACCGGCTGAGGGTACCGTGTAGCCGAGCATTCCAACACCGACGTACTTGGACGTCGGGCCGAGCAGGTTACTGCTGTCACTCAGCGGGTACGGACCCATCTCGCCGTCCATCGTCTTGGAGGATGGATCGAGCAGGTTGTGATCACTCAGCGGATACGGGCCCATCTCGCCATCGAGTGTCGCCGACCCGAACACTGTATGCGGCCGGGTGTACGATCGTTTCGTCGATCGAACGGAAGATCATGATTGATGAGTGCGTGGTTGAGTAAGATCGTATAATCGGTGGTTCGAGTTTGTGCGATCGATAGTACAGTACTGGTGATGTAAAGCGACACTACTCAACGAACCCTGCACGTGACGTCTGCTGTCCACAGGTACGTACGCACACACACACACACTCGCATGTGGTGAGAAGCTCCGGCTCCCTAGAGCACTTTTACTGAGCCGTAATGAAGGGATGTGTGTTTTTTTTTGTTTGGTCCACTAGTGTGGGAGAGGTTACGCTTTTGGGTACAACTAGATCAGCATTGAGAGAGAGAGATAGGCCGCGTGATGTCGCTGGTGCGGTCAGAAGGCTACAAGCAGCTTTACCTGTACGGTGACTGGTGCTAGCTCAGCTTTACGCAACGATCTATTATGCAGACCAAACACACGCGTGGATATGAGTCGTGAGATAAATGCGGAGTGGAATTAAATGTGTAAGAGCGGTGTACAGGAGCACTAGGCGCTTGAGTAGAATGGTGTTGGTGAGCAATGACCCGAGCTCAGGATCGTCTCTATCTTTTCGTAGAGGATCATCGGTTCGTTTCAGGTGAGTGACTTAATGATGTTAATGCTACTATAAATATCGCTAAACGCTACGCACGCCCTAAAAGCTAGCAGAAGTTTGGGAATGTGTTTTTGATTCGATTATAAGCGAAGGCACCGCCATCTCCATTCGCTCGCAAAAGCCGCCAAAGCTATATCCCATTGTCTATACGTCTACACCTGTGCAAATTCTGGGAAGCAGGATGTGTGCTTATCTCGCTGGGTCGCTATTGGTGTCTTTTTTTGCACCAGCACAAAAAAAAAGTTAATGTTCCTCTGGATCTCTCCGAAACCCAAGCGTATGGGCGGCTTCCATTACGAGTCCTCGGCAGATGGTACTCCAAACTTCTAAAGCGCTTTGGAAGAGGAAACCTTTCAACACCGGTTTAGTACCACAACCCACACCCAACCAAAACCTGGAGTAAACTGCACCACCACCCATGGTTGGCAGTTAGTGCTCTGCCTTTTTTTTCTTTGCTTCTTTTTGTTGGAGCAGCGCGAAGAGTGACGATTTCAAACGACACACAGAACAAGCTACATTAATGACCCGTGAACGTGCATAACGTGTGCGGACCACCAAACCCTGCAGGGTGTTTTCGGTGTGCCATGCCGCTGCATATGCGCAGGGGGTGCGCACAGTTTTTCGGTCGCTTTCCACGAAAAGATGAATGATTATTACTACACAAACAGAGTGTTCCGAGAGTCTGCCATCCGCGAGATGGCGAGGGATGGGTGGCTCGCTAGCATTCATCTACGTTAATGATCCTTCCATAGCGTGTGGGAGGGGTGTTAGTTGCCGGTACTGCAAGCGTGAGTTTAAAGTGCTCTGATAGCGAAGCTTTTATCAACCTGTACGTGTATGACGTGTGTTTATGGGATGAGGTTTTGCAAGTTATGAGTTTAAATTTTGCCATAACGCGTTTTAACGCTAGATTAAATATAGTTCAGCAAATCCAGTCGCCTCGTTGTGAGCAGATTGTAAAACAATTCTTATTATATTCTATTTAAGGTTATAAAGGAATGAGAAAAAGGATTTTGAAATGCAAATTGCATATATTTAGGCGCTCTTATAAGCTAAGGCTTTTATTGCCAGTAGTATAGAGTTGACACCGGTTTTAAACCACTTTAAACGAGTTTCTTACTTTACAAAATTACGAAAATCACATGAAAGTCACCTACATGTTTTTAAAGTTGATTTTTCTGAGTCATATTTCAGCTTGAGGCATTTAAGCATCGAGCTTAATGTTTAAGGTTGAAAACCTGGGAAGCTCTTAATGATTTCTTCGGTGATTCTTGTTGCCATGTAAACTATATCGAATACTTTTCACTATGGCACTTCAAAAAACACTTCCTAGCGGTAAACCGCAAATAAGGAATTAAAGTCGTAATAAATATCTGCCTTCCCGTAGCGGTAAATAACATCTTGTTTACGTCACATGCTTCTAAAGATTATTGTCTTACATTTGTTAGTGTTCGTGCTTGCTGACAGGTGTAGAATAATAGGAGATACATATGCGACTTGAGGAAATAAGCATTAAAAGTTAAAGCAGTATGTGAATAAAAATTAAAAAAAAAAATGTAAGGTTTTATCTACAAAAATATAGCTGTTGGGATGCAATCGTGCTGGATAATGCTCCATTAAAAGGTTTAAAGAACGTTCTACAAATAAAAAAAAAACGACAAACACACGCTACAAAACAACAAACATTCCTTGAAAGCCAACTTGCCAAAACCAATAAAGGGAAAGGGATGTGCGGCGCCTTGAAGGCAAAACGATTTGGACACGTTGGGACGAGAATTCCGATGCAACTAATGCGGACAGACTGCGCGAGTGAACGACGACGTCGACAAGGTTTGGAAGGCTCGCAAATAATATGACATCCTGCTTCACGCTGACGGGGTTGCATTATGCCTTCCGTGCTATCTTTGAGGTGTGAGATTTTCCCACCTGCCACTTGCTACCGAATGGCAAAGGGAAATGGCCGCCGTCTATGAAGACATCCGTGTCTCGGGGCCGTGGTGTGCCGTGGTGTGATTTAATGCGGAGGAAAGTATGCCACAGCTCAAACCACACCCGAGATAGACCGCAGCGCGTCCCAGACACACACACACAGGCACACATACATACATGCACCCGTGCTCCCGGCCCATCGGTATGTTTTCCTTTCTCCGCTCGATGATAAATGATGAAAATGTTGCGACTGCAAATGACAACCCGTTGAAGCTGTCATACTCGATTTTTGGTGTGTGTGAGTCGTGTGGGGTAGGTTTGCCACCCAGCGGGTTGAGATCAGAGCAGTTTGCACCATCGCATCGTACCAGTGTGTTTGCGTTTTTCATTTCACGCGCCCTGCAATGCGTCGCGAAGGACGATCACGTTCTATCCGTTTGTTTGGGTGGGGTGGTTTGGTTTCCGCGGGCGCGGAAGGAGGAGGAACGCGGGATGTGAGCCACGGTAAAGTGTTGATTTAAATCTTCCACTTACGAACATGAAAGTCATGTTTTTCCTCGGTCGACACAAACCGTTTCGGGGTGCGACAAAGATAAGTGTTCAGGTGTTTGAGTTTCACGACGAGCCTTTTGCGAAGAAGTGGGTGGAATTGGGATGAATGAGGGGGGAGGGAGGAGTGTATTTGTATGCGGGTGAAAATGCACGAGAGAGAGAAAGAGTGGAGTAAAAATGAAGTTGGCGCATGGTGTAGGTTTAAGTACACGATTTAACACGTTGTATTTACCGACATTTGGGCATGGGAGCGGGAAAGAAGATGCGAAGGGGAGTAGCGAGGGGTTGGGAAAAATTTTGCGAGGACGGAAAGCTTTTTCTTTTACAACAGATTAAAATAGGCAAAGAGAAGGGGTGGTGGAGAACGAAATTTAAGAAAAAATCGTATTGAAACCCACACACAGGAACAAAAACACATTTCACACGTGTTTACGCATAAGGAAATGGAGAAAACTCCGGGAGGGGAAAGGAATTTCATACGAAAGTGTATGCGTATGCATATGGGCGAGTGTGTTTTGTATTGCTGTATGCTTCTCAAAAGTTTGTAACAAAAAATCATACCCTTCCCGCACACACCATTGGTGGGAGCCGTGTTTGTTCAACCACAACGCAAATACGACGTGGAAATAGAAGGAAAACTTTGTTTTTCCTCCTTCCCCATGAAAAAAGCGTACACATATACACTCGCATAAGGAACTGTGTTGTTACAAACAGTTTTCTTATGTTATAGCATTTTTGAGGGACGGTTTTTAATCGTTGTAAACAACACAGATGGAAAAAGTTAAATTATAAAGTTATGAAAAACGCCGAAGATAAAAAAACGTATAATTTTAGGCGGTACATACAACGACACATGATATATCGTGTGTAAAGTTATGCAAATTATATTACAAAACCATTTTAGTTTACTTCTGTGTTATCTTTTTAATAAGATGGCTTTGTCTTGAAAATTGCATAATTCTAGGTGGATATTGTCTAAATTCATTGCTTTGGCCATATGTAGTTAATTTGCGCCAAAAGTTATGCAATTCTAATGACAAAATTGTCTTGTGTGCCTCTATTAAATGTATTATTGCAAAGTGTCTACAACTTTGTTAAATGGTACAAAAACTTTGTCCCCATTCGCGAAAAACAGAGGTTTAAATATCCAATTGTCCAATTTTGAATGTACAATTCAGGTTCAGTTTCACTAAATCTTTATAATATTTCCAAACCACGGTTGAGTACGGGATACAGAACGTGGTACTTCTTCAAGCAAATGAATGATTCTTTTAACAAAAAATTAAATGGAGTGTATGAGTTAAAATTGTTGTTTATCAGCATGGTTATCAAGCATAAGTGTTCATACGCTGCTTGTTTAGTAGGGGCGACAATTTTTCTATCTAAAAGAAAGAAATTGGAAAAGTTATTTGGTCTGAGCTGGTGTTTGTGCTTCAATAAATGAATCAATAAAAGCTTTCCAAAATAAAAAAGGAATTATTGCTTAAAATGTTAAGCCTAGCTGGGGAATTTTTCAACTGCGTGAAAGATCAACGGTGGCCGGTTACGGTGGGTAAGATTAAGTTGAGTTGTTTTTACGAAATGAAGCTTTAATGGAGCGCCTTTTACCGAGTGAGGGTGGAAGTGAAGCGATGCAAAGGGAAGTGAAAATTGAGAAGAAAATTTATGGCCTTCGTATTGTTGAAGAGCAGATAAAAACATACGCACTTACACCCACACACACACATAGAGTGAAACCACAAACGATGAAACGTCAGCCGTCTTTTTGATAAGCGCAGGAAAAATGAAAAAACGTACACACACACACCGGCAAGGCCAGGATGGTGAACAATATGGCGGTTTCTGATCCGATCCCGCGCGTGAGTGATGGTAACGACCGGGGCCAACGTTGTGCGCAAGTGAGCCGTGTAATGATGTGTTCCGAGACAGATATGCGACAGACACGTTGGACAGCAGGCAGGAAAATTCGATACACCTCAACCCTACCACTCACCCCCCTTCCTCATCCTACCGAACCATGAAAAATGCGGGGGTAACAAACGTGCGCGTCGGAAAGAAAACGTGTGTTTTGGAAAATTGGCCAACAAGCACAGCACGCGTGAAAGGCGTGAAAGAAAGGGAGAGCGCGTAAATGGATGGTGGGATAAAAAGCGACAGCGAAACAAATACAAAATAATGGCTGATTGCAGACAAGGTAAGCGTAGCAAGAGAAGATTGATAGATAGGTTTTTTTCTTCTTTCTAGAGAGTTAAGGTTGATGAGTGAGGGACAGATGAGTGGAGCTTTGTGTGTGTATATGTGTGTATGTGGGTGTGAGAAGAGCTTTCGAGAGTGTGTGAAAGAAACAGAAAAAATGGAAATGCAAGGAGGGAAAAGCTACAGCAGCACGTAGTAAAAATGCATGACGATCCATCCATTCGTTCTACTTTCCCTTTCCTTCTACTAAATATGTCTTCTTTTTCCCCTTTTTGTAAAAGACACATACAAACACACAAACACACACACGTGATAAAGCTCCCGTGAGTAACACAAACAGACGAAAAAAAAACGGCAACACGCAAAGGGAAGAAAAACGGAAGGAAAGAACATGAAATGGCTTACGTGAATCGTGCTGGGTCTTTTCCTCGGAGATCATCAGCGCGGCGTGCTCGATGCCCGAGTTCATACTTTGCGGCTCCAGATTATTTACGCAGTTTAGCATACTCCTGAAATTCGCACACTCTACGATTATGTAATAAGTGAATATTATCAGATTACCGATAGCGTGATGGAAACGAGTGTGAATTTTTAACAGTTTTCTTTGTTGTTTTGTTTTTTTTTCATCTTTTTCTTGTTTTCTCTTTTTATAATTTTGTTTTTGTGTGTTTTTCTTTGTTTTGCATTTTGTCCCCAATTTGTTGTTTCTTTTTTGTTTTACTTTTCCTCGAGCTTAACATACACTTTTATATGTTTTTTCTTTTCTCATCGAACCGTTTGGTTGGATTGGAACACCAACAGTTACTATATGGCAGCTCTGCAAAAGCTCTCACTATAGCTAGTGGTGAAAAAACAGTTCTTCCCATTGCGAAAGCGGAAAGCTCCATAATGGGGCTTTTTATGAGATGCACAACTGGTGTGATTGTAGAGAAAATGGCATTCTAGGTATGTGTTTGTAGCGCAAACCGCATTACAAGCTGGCTGCGGAAAGCAGGTGTGAATGGGAATTATTTGCCGGCACAATTTGCTACAGTAGGTTACAAAATTTAGCATACATTTTTTTCTATTTGCAAATGAAAAAAGCCTTTTTGTGGGAAATACAATCATTTTTGAAAAAAAAAATCATTCAAAAATTTTATGAATTCTTTTATAAATTTACATAAAAGGTAAATATTTTATCATTCTTAATCATAATTAAGTGGCATAAACCAAAATTACTGTAATTGTCTTTATTCAAATAATATGCCATAATTTTGTAACCTACTGTACCGTCAGCAGAACAAGATCCACACGGATGAGGGCAAACTAGGCGTAGCGAACAAATTACGGAGCACACCGTAATGCTGTGATTGCGATACGCTGGTGTGCTGGTGCAATAATTTAAGGTGATGACGTGCGACCGTAGTAACGCAAATCCCGCCGAATGGAAGAGGCATTGGGATACGTAGATTTGCTTACAGGGGGCCTCTTTTTGTCTTCCTATTTATGTGCCATTTCGTGCCGTACGGCGGTGGATCATGATGAAAAATGGATCATTTGCGTGTGAATAGTAGCTGCTCCCTGCGGAAAAGTGGATTGTGCGTATGTGGCTGTATGTGTCTGTGTGTGTGTGAGGAGTGTATTGATCCTCTTTCCGATGGGAGCAGTCGATCGTTAAAGGTAAACGCATAAACGCTTCTATGGTTCAATGTTCCAGGAAAAGGGTAGAAGGGAGAGATGGCAAAAGGTGTTCGGTAATGTGGAACGTCATTACTATTGGTACAGCAGTGGATAGTAAAAGCAGAAGAACGGGTGTAGTAGTATGGTGGCTGGGATAAGATTTCCCTTTCCGACAGGGATAAATCGCAGGAAGTAGGACGCACTTTAAGTGAGCGCTTTGGAGCACATTTGCCACCTACCGGTACATTTTCCATTGGTTGTCATATTTTAAACGAACTTGGAGAAAAAAATAAAACAGTGGAACGAATTTTTGAACGTAGTAAATAGGCAACCTGGCAGGCCACAATCGAACACCCCATCCACAGCAGTTCGGTTTGGGCATATTGGAAAAGTTTTCCCGGATGGTGCGCGCCAAGAGCGCATAAAGAAAAACACAACAACTTTATCTAGCCATTTCCGAAAGCTTTTTCGCTCTCTGGCTCGCTCGCTCGTTCATGAGACGGTAGCAGACTATTATTTATGAAATTATCTCGCAGCGAGCAGACGGGCTGGAATGCATGATAATGTTGCCACCCGTTCCATACCACCCACCGCCCTTTAATGTCCAGGTGATGGTGCCCAGGAATTTTCCGCGTAATCGATGGATGAAAAGTCCACCGTTGGTGGGAGGCAACAAAAAAAGAAGTAGGAAAAGGTAAACGAGCGCTAAATTACACGGAAATTGAACTTTAGCTATCGGTTTAGACGTCGTTATTATCTTTTTCTTGTTCTTCTTCGTGTGTTCCAATGGTGTAAGCTAAAGGATGCACGAAGGACGTAGCAGGAGGCTAAGGATCGAGGCTATCGTCATGCTGTTGGAGCGAAAGTTTGTGTTGAAGTTGTTTGGGCGTTTGCATTCACCCAGTATCGAGCGAGTATCGGGTGGTGGTACTTTCCGAAAGAATTTCCATTTCCCACCCCATGGGTAGGAACGGGGGTGCGTGCGTGTGTTCCCTTCACCCCGACGGAAGTGAGTTGGAAGAATGTTTTGTCGCGTTGTTTGGATTCTTATTTCGTGCATGGTGCAACCGGTGCCCATCGAAAAAGGGCATTGTTTGTTTTAGGTAGTGGAACGGGAAAGGTGAAAAATAAAAACAAAACAAAAGGAAAAGAAATAAACACGAAATAACACGCAAACGGGGAACGTATCTCATCGCGGAAAACTAATAACGAAAGTTTTTTGCAGCATAACTTACACCCGCGCATTAAGTGAGGTGTAGTCCGATTTTGGAATCGATTTAGCATTTTCTGCAACGGCTGGTGCTTTACTTAATTTATTGTTATTTGACAGGTTGGTCGGTACCTGATGAGTGCTTTCAGATAGCTCCATCGTGATAAGTAAATCGATTTTGAGGTTAGGATCATCGCCTTGAGGTTAATGATCAATTTAAATTCGTTTAATTGAATGCGTTTCCAGTTTTACTTTCAAATTACATTGTATCTTAGAATTATTCTTTCGTGTTCAAATTTAATTTTATTTAAAATAATATAAAATGAGAGGTAAAACGTTGATCGATAAGCGGATTGCATACAATTAGGCTTATAGGTCGTAAAGAACTGTCAACACGAATTACAGCACGCCTAAAGGTATGCAAGTTTATTATCAATTTATTTCTTTTAGAGCTTAAGATTATTTAAGTATAAACGCGCAATTACAAATGGACGTAATAAAGATGAATTATAAAATATGGAAAATACTCACATGGAAAATAAAACCAACGTACAAACTAAAACAAAATAACTCAAACCACTTATCGGGGATGGAAGGGGGATCAGGTCTATTTTTTCGGGTCATCGGTTCCACCTCGTTTGCCGGAAGGGGACATATCGGTTCCTGGGTGTTGCAGCTGTACCGAATCGGAGCTGATTGAGTTGTGTTCGGTTTGGGGATCGTTTTCGCTGTAAAATAATAAACCAACGTAGAAAAGGATCGTTTACGTCCTCAAAACGAGCATTAGACCGGTCGCGGCTGTTAGTCGTGGTGGGATGGGTGGGTTAATCGAGTGTTTTTTCTTCTTTTAATGTGAATGGATTAGATGGAATGGAGTTTTGTAAGTTTCCGTACACACAGCGGGCGGGGGAACTTGATCCAAGATTAAGAGTGGTACCTTTTTTAATGGACAGAAGCACCCGGTGGCCTAGCTCTAGTGCGATACGAAATTAATTCCATCCATCTGGAACGAGAGCTCGAGCCAGCCGCTAGCAGGGCCGGCCGTTCGTCAATTATTCTCCCAATCCCTATTGACAGTGATTTTACGCTCAAAATGACAAAATTGCTTTCGAACGAAGTACAAGTATCGCTTTCCAAAAAAGAGCGACCAACGAGTGGATGGGTACACCTTTTCAGGGGATTTTCGAGTCCTGGCAATTTAATTATCACAAAAGGGAAATCATGCTTCTTCGAAGCGGTGGACAAAACGAGCCAAATGTCATATTTTTTTATACGAACAAGCGGGTCATGATGTTTCACGGGGATGGATGGAAGCTTTTTGATTGTCTAGAAGAGGAAGAAGAGGAAGATAAAAAATGATGCCTAGAGGGCTGTTCCTCGCTTTGGTCGTGAATGAATACTGCGCACCGAGTTAAGAAGATTGGATTATTCATTAGAGCGAAAGCCCTGACATCATCATTACCGGCCGGGGGACCATATCTTTCGCTAGAGCCCAACTGGTGGGACGAAATATTATTTATCTGTCTCCCACCTTGCCTGGCGAGGCCCAGAAACAGGGTTAGGCGGAAACGATGGTTCACCGATGCCCTAATCACACTGGGTTGGGCCAGCTCGGTGCGCAAAGGAAGATGACAAACGCCCGACGAAAAGTTTGTCATCATCACGCGGGACCCCCGAACTTGGTCGCCTGGTCGATCTTGGGCCACCCGGTTTGTTCGGCTTCTCAAAAGCCGTAAGGCTTTTCGCTCCATTAAAGGATGATTAATTGATTTAGGAGTAATTAGAAACGCCGGATTTCCGTCGACAAAGCCAAAAAGTGCCAATGGGTTACCGGGGAGAGGTGGAAGGTGGAAGAAAAAGGACACAACACGAAAACAAGCGACCCATTCCCAATAGAGTTTGAGGGCTTTTCGGTACCGCCTGTAGGGCTTTTCTTGGAAGAGTCCATGAAAAGACGCCAGACCGACTTTTGCAACAAAAAAAAAAGTACCAGAAGGACCTTTCCACTTTTCGGTCGCAATCGGAAGCCGAGATATCAGTTTTGATCTGAAATTGTAGCGATTAAAGTCGATGAAGACTTGCAAAGTCAAAATCCCGTCGAGGTCGTGCGATGTGGAAAAGATGTCCAACTGACCAATGGCTGGAAATGCTAAGCAGATTTTACGATTTCAACAATCAATGACCGTTGTCGCATTACGGTTCGTTCGTTCGTTTATTGATGGTTTGGAAGCGCAAAACTCGCCTGATGTTGTTAACAGTGGCAGGAAAATTCGCTTTCAATTTTGCCCCGTACGGAAGGCCGCTTTTCCTTTCATTTCCGGATTTAGTCGTTGTTTTTTTTTGACCCGGCTGATGAATCGTAAAACCGTATTCCGGACCCTCGCTGTCGCTGTGCAATAGGATTGAATAATTCATAATGTTTGCCTAGAGCGGCCATTCCAATTAATGGGCAGCTTTTTGCATTTTTTTTCTTTGTTATATTCCACTGCCACCATGGATTACCTTATTCTCCATCGAACAACGCTGGAACAACATGGAAACAACGGAAACGGTCAACGTCGTCGTTTGTGAGTTTGTTGGTAAGCATCAGGATACAAAGATTTTAATGGTTGCTAATGCTGCTTCACCTCTCACACACCGTTTTTACCCCTCCCCCCCCAACGATCGGTACAATTTAATTTGACTTCTCTCTTATCGAGAAGTTGTTTCGGTGCGTTCGATAAGTAGCGCAAGGCATTGGTTTAGTGGCAATTTGTTTGCAACTGTTTACGATGCGCGGGTGGTTACTTGGGAACGAGAAGCTGATGATGAAGGTGTTTGTAAAATTCGTCAACATGAAATAGCTGTCAAAATGACGGGGGCCATGGTACGGCGTTATAGCTCTTAATGGTGCTTGAAAGCTAAAGCAATAATGTTGGAGCAGAGGCGAAAAAAAAGCAAACGCGCATTAGCGCACAGTCTTGTACAGTCAATCTTGAATGTAGTGAGCTACAGAAAAACATATGTTTCACACCGAATTGCAGAAATTTGTAAGTTTAATTTTTAAACGCCTAAATATATGCAATGCTTGAACTAAAACTATTGTAATGTTTATAATTGCATACATTTAGGCTTTGTCAACAAAGATAGGAAGATTATATATAAAATCTTATATTAAAAAACGTGCTTTTCATAATTATTCTTTTAACTGATAAATATTTCAAGGTTGACTGTACAAAATGAAGCTCAGAGAGCAGCTGTCAAAAAATTCTATAACTATGCAAGCGATAGTGTGTGCTTTTAGAAGCTTTAGCTTGTGTTCTAAAACATTCCTAAAAGTGTTTTGTTCCCATAAAAAAAAAACATTCAAAAGATCAATCCATCCAAACGGTTTCAATTGATATGCGCCATCCGAATAATGTACTTCGGTCACTTGGAAACTGTTACAAATTCATACACGTCCTGGCACTGTTGTGGATGGAGTATGGGTGAAGTGAGATGTGTCTTTTCTGTTTTATTTTTTTCGTTTGTTGCTATTCGCTCCATCCGCCATTCTGTGGATTGCGGGAAATCGTTTCACGCGCCGAGTAGAATGTAGCGAGGAGCAATAATAATCTGATAATATTGCGCTATCGGGCCATATATAAACGCACGCGCACACATACACACAACACAAACACACCGGAGCGCACATTGCACAAGAAAAAAAGAGGGTGCAATCACTCTCCTGGTCCTGTTGTCGTAATTCAACCCGAGCGATGGTGTGGAGGAGAGATCGGGTTTCATTTCCCCATCGACGATTCGTTTAATTCGTTTTAACCGTGTTTTAACCGCTGGTGTTGCATTTTTTCGTGATTTGTTTGTGGTGCGTTGGTGCGTACACAACACACGGTGGGTGTGCATAGTTGGTGCGTGTTACTTGTTGCCCATATCGCCACACGAGCGTGTTCGTGAGGAAACGTATACGAAACAACTATCGTGTTGTTGTTGTGGAGGTGCTTCGGGTTTGCTTTTCGGTTACAACCTCTTCAGTGAGGGGTTTGCCTTGGGAGTGTCACATTACCCGGTGCTCATTACGGATGTGTCAAGAGACAAAACAGAAACAAAAGAAAAAAGTAAAAAAAAAACAGACAAGGTGAATTAACTGGTCGGAGAAGTTGAGATTTTCCACACCAACGAATGAACCATTGAGTTAACCGGCGGTGGAAGCCCTCTTCTTGCAGATTGGTTTGAATTTAATTACCAACATAAACGATGATTCTCTTTCACCGCATGAAAGTGTAATTATTATTGCCATCGATCGATGCGCGGTTTCGTTAATTGACCGATACAGCGACGGAGTTGAAAACAACGAAAATGTAATGCGATCCTTGAGGTGTAATAGATACGAAGTGATGAATAAATGTGTGCGTGTCTGAGTGTTTGTGTGTGTGTGTGTGTGTGTGTGTGAGATGGATGGGAAAAGTTGTTCATGAGACGAGGGAAACTCTTTGGCTGATTTTTACAGCTGTTGTATTTAATTTGGCCAGTCAGTCAGTAATTAAATGATGCCGTCTTGAGCAACACTCTCCGTTGCTCGAATGCATTGGGAGTCATTTTGTTATTTTTTATTTGCACAACTTTGTAGTAGTACTCACGAGTTTCAAAAAGGTAGTGCAGCTGCAGAGAACCGAAACAAAAGAAAAAAACTGTACCAATTCATGCAATAGAACAAAATGAAGCAACTGAATGATAATAAGATCTCGTTACGCTCGCGCTATTCTACGACTTTGAGAAGCTAAAGTTCGAGATACACAGTACAGCGTGGGAATGAAAAGTTTAACTAAAACATTAAAAGAATAAAAGGGAAAGCAGTCAGCGGTGCATCGTACGTGGATGTTTTGGTTGTGATCTGCCTTCAACATAATTGAACATTGATAATGCTTAACAAATTGGAAGCATAAAAGGGGGTTACGAACCCCCTTTTCTGTGTGACAATACGCCAAGTGGGTGAGCAGGTGTCGAAAGCGCGATCGAAAAACGGTCAAAACAATAAAACGAATGAGCTCTGGAGCTAGAGCCACACGTAAACGAGTCTCGGATGAAGTACCAGGAGGAAAGGGAATTCTGGCATGGTGGACGAGCTTTGTGTGTATGATGAAGGGGGCCATAATTGTTGTTGATTGTATTTTCTTTTTTTTTGGTTGGTACATTCAACAGCGAGCGAGCGAATTCTCATTGCTTGTACTTGCGCAAACTGCACTTACCCGTAGAGTCTACTATCGCGAAGATTTCTATAAATTAGGGAGGGGAAAAGTAAAGTTGTTGATATTCTGCTTCTGTGAAGGTGTGAAGGGTTTCGTGTGTACGGGATGTGAGAAATATGTGTTTTTGTTTTTTCATTAACAAGTTGTACAGTTTATGTGTATAAAACCGACGTTCGGATCGACGAGAAGAAAAGAGAATGTAATATTAAAATTCATTATACTTTAAAGAGTTGCACTAGTGAGGGAGATGAACAATACTTGTAAGGAAAAAAAATATGGCAGAAATGGAGTGAACAAAAAGTATGAAAAGAAAACTTTAATATTCTCCTTTTCCCAAAAGGCGTTTCCGTGTTACAGGAACATTACATTGCAGCGTTTCCCCCCACTGCTAGTGTAAAGATGATTAAAACTTTTTCGTCGATACTTTTGGGCCAACATCCGGATGTCTAATTATAGCGAAGATGGATGCATAACCACCCAACCATAATCAACCTTAATGGCGTCTTTACTCTGAGCACTTAAGGGAAGAATACATTGAGCGGTGCTTCTTCTATCACAGCAGCAACGTATATTGGGATGAGAAAATTCAATTTTGAATGCAATTGAAGTCTTTGGGAGAAGTAAGGATTGAGGATTACTTCAAGTAACGTAAGAGTTAAAGCTTTCGAATTGGATTTGATGAATTTCTCGATGTAACTTTCTCCATCAGATCATCACAATTTGCAGACCATTTGAAAGGAAAATTTGAACAAAATACATTCCACTTTGTAAGTGACTTTTTTTCTCTTTTAACTACTTTTTCCCATCGTTGCCCCGTGTGTAATGCTATAAAAAAGTATCACTTATTGGCATCAATCAAGTTTCCATCATCGGGCTGTGATGTATTATATCCACTGCCGTAGTGACAATGCCTGTTTGTTAGTAAATGTGGATGTGCGTGTTTATGTGTTGAAGTTGTTGTGTAGAAAGCGGCAAGTTAGAAAGTAAAGTGACCGAGAAACAGAGTGGGGTTTTTGGGTCGGCATGCAAAATGAAATGGTCTTACCTTCCGTTTCCGTGCCTAAACAGAGCTAAAATTTCTTCGAACGTTTTGTTTTTGGTCTCAGGAACCTTTTTATATGTAAATATCCAAAATATTGCTAAAAATACACTAAACGGTAGGAATGTATAATTTTCCAAGGCAGTCTGTTGGATAAAGGGGAGCGAGAGAAGAAATAAAAAAGAGAAACGTTAGATTATCGTAATAATGCACTCTTTGTACAAAAACTGCATACCTTTAGGCGTTATTTAATAAAACCTAACTCCTGAATTTATGCAAATTTCAGTACGTATTATATTTATTTAGAAATCCCTTGTTAGCTTACCTTTAAACTTGGGAAACCAATTCCAACAACGAAGTTCGCCATCCAGTTCACGAGTACCGCGATCGCCATCGCGCTCGGCCGCGGCCCTTGGGAGAACAGCTCGGCAGTAATCATCCACGGTATCGAGCCCGGTCCGACGGCGAAAAACACGACGAAGGCCAGCGTTGACACTACCGACAGGTAGGACATCCAGTCGATCATTTCCTGCACATAACCAAAAAACTCCTAAACTATGCGTGTAACAACCTTGGGTTCCCGTATTTAAAAGGCTTTTGAATAGGTGAAAGGTTAATGTTTTTTTTCTGTTGGTCGTCGTGTCGGTTGCGTCAGTTCGGAGGGAAGGAAGGACACATGTATCATTTCCGGTAGTTAAGGAAATCGGAAGAGGTAGCGGGAATGATTTTGTTTTTTCTATGTAAAGAGTATCGAATAGTTGTTCTATTGCTGGACGAAAGGTGGTCAACTTGTTGGAAGACAACTTGCAGAACTTGTGGACATCACAACGACCTATCCATTTTCAATTTTGTAATAAACAGAAGTCACCTGTCACCTTGGTACATATTCTAGACACGTTGATTGTCGATACATAACAAAGAGAGGATCATTGTAAACAGAACAAAACATATCGAAAGCGAGGCTCAACAAGATCAATAACCAATACGATATACGGAAACAGAAGACAAAACTATACATCGAAAAAACAAGTCGAGCAGGAGCAATATTACGCTCGGTCACCTCTTGGGGCAGTCACCGAGTTGGTATGGGCAGCTCTGGTGCGAAGGCTGCTCTCCTCTAGTAGCATTAGTACGAATAAGTATTAGTTAGTAGTAATAGTAATAGTAGTTGTACTTGGTGGTCTAGCGAGTACATAAGTGAGATATAGTAGAGAGGCAGTGTATTGTTAACCCGGTACCAAAACACCCGTCGTTATGCACCAACCTACCACAAAACTAAATTTCGCACTAACTCGACGGGTAGATAAGATGAACGAAAAGAAAATACGTAAGACAAACAGAAACAAATAACACGGTGCGACCAACGAGTACTCCTTTTCCATTGCACTTTCGATAAGTGTTTCAGTGTGTTATTGTGTGTGTAAGATTGTGTCGCGCGCCACGACCCAGTGTGATGCCGCACGCTAGCTGTGCCGGCTTGTTTCTTTCTTAATTAAGTATACGAGATAGAATGGAGTAAAAATATGTGGAAGTAATAAAAATGGCGGTTACGGGGGTTAAGAGGCATTTAACGTGTTAACTCATCGCGATCAGCTATGGCTTGACTTTGGTAACTTTGGGTGAAGTAAACTGGGTGTCTCACAATTGTCTCGCGGCACGTCCAAAAGCCCGGAACAAATGGAGCACCCTGTATATATTGCGTATTGGAATGTGTGTGTGTGTGTTAGCTTGTTTGTGTTTTGGAGTGTATCGAGAGTTTAGCGCACTTTGTTGGTGCGCGTAGCGCGTACGTCTAGAAAACATCCTGACAGGATGTTTAGTGAAAGGACTTTGGAGGATCGCGCACGGTACAGACGTACCTGGTGGTCTGGAGGGAAGGGGGAGGATAAATTGTTGATCCTTAATAGCGGAGTGTGTTTATTCATGTTTTCAGGGGAGGGACATGACGCTTTGCAGCAGCTTGACGAAATATGAATTGTGATAGGCAGCTGTATGTGTGTACGCCATCCTGGATGGGGTATTATGAGTGACAGGCGGATGTGGGTTTGTTGTTGAAATGCTGTGTTGTTGTACTGTCGAAAGCCGCCGAATTTCAAGTACGCAGGATAAAGGTTTCTTTTGACGTGGAAGACAGGATTAGGTTATAAGAAAATTTGCTTTCATCTTTGCAATACCATTGCATATCGTTGTTAGGAAACTTTTTTCTTGTAATAATGTGATCACCAAAAAGAATTTATCATATAATAGCAGGTTTTAACATAAGAAAACCATAAAAAAGACAGATTATATTTAGATTGAAAACATGTTTTGACCTATGCAGAGCATGTTGTATCAAATAATACTACGAAAAGTAATTGGTTAATTGGAATGGAAATCGTGACCCAATTTCGTTAAACTTTCGCACTTCCAATTTACAGAAAGGATGCACACATCCTCCGATATATCCGGTTGCAAATTGGTGTTCATTAACGCTGCACTAAAATCGAACCGGGCGCATCGGATTCCAATAATTGATGCTTTCTGATGCCATTTTACACCAAACTGTATTTCGAAACCGTGTCGGGCCGTTTGTTTGTTGTTCATCTTCGGCAACCGCCGTACGCGGTTAATTCGACCGGATTGATTGTTCACAATTTACACAATTGTAGTAATGAAGGGTCCAGAGATACTAGAGCAACCGGAGAAAGCAGCGCGAATAATAATGACGGGAAAAAACAACCCCAACACCCAAGCAACAAGATCAAACGTCAATAATGAAGTTAATTTGAGGGTACGCAAAATCAATAACACGTGACCGCCCCACGTGGCCGCGGTGCGAACGGGCGGGCGACGTGGTGTCGAATTACCCGAGATTGCACCGAAAAGGTTTTGATTATTGGCGAACGAACGGAATTCAATTACGGGGAAGTTCGTAAGCATGTTTCCGGCCCGGGCGACCAAAGGTCGAATAAATAAAGTAATCATAACCGTAAATGTTATGAAATAAAAACCATCATCAGTACCGGACAGCGGAAACCCGAAGCGTGGATGAATGGGCTTTGGAAGAAAAAAAACTGCACACAATCAGGTGCGAGGGAGATTCATTCTTTCGAGTAAAAAATATCTGCTCAATTCGTAATTTTTTAAATAAGGAACAAAGGTGTAAAGTTGAAAAGAAGATTTTTTACATTAAAAATAATATATTTATAATGATTTATACAATTTATCGAATTTGAAAATAAGCTACATTCACAATAGAGTAGATCAAATTGAGGACTTTTTTTGAATTATATTAAACAAGGTTTTTTTTTTCTAAATAATATAAATTTCACCGCCCAGTTGTTGTTTTAATAAGCCTCCTGTCTCATGTAAACATTTCGAATGTTGAAAACTATGGTTATTGTAAAACCAGAAAGCTTCTCAAGGACGCTTTGGTACACGCGGAACATCTCTTCAGTAAACGTTAACATCGTGAAATGATACAAAATTGCATGTCGGTGCGCTAAGGTGTGTCTGTTTGTCCTTTTGTGTTGGTGTCGATGGTTCACGCGGCGTGTACATTGCGTGCTCTTTACAAGCAGTTCGCAAAACATCCGTTCCTCGGTGAGTGGCCTTGTTCGAATGTTTCGCCATTGGTGTTTGTGTGTGTGTGTGTGTATCATATATGAGCGTGAGTGAGTGGGTGTAATTGGTGACCATTTCCCGCCCATCTCGGGATGGTAGTAATTGGTGGATGAAACTGATGAGCTCGGATGAATAATGAAGGAGTTTGATCGCGTAAGGGAAGCGGCAGTGTGAGTGTGGTGGCCGGCGGGTGAGGTGATTGAGCAGCGAATTTGGGGACAGGACATTTTGGTGGCTGTCTTTTCGTATTGATCTGTATTTCTGTTACTTTTGTATTTTGTGAGTATTTTTCATTTCTTTTGTTGTGGGGACGGGGTTAAAAGCCTTAAAAATCGAGAAGTACTCCCGTACGTCCTACAAGCTACAGGGGCAAGACGGTTAAATGAACGAACCATTTCATTTATTTTTCTTCTTCGTGACTATCGCAACGGCTTGTTTTCCGATCTTTTAGCTCTTTAGAGTGAAATGAATACTGAGTTAGGGTGTCGCATGGAGACGCATGGTTGTTCACTTTATGATGGAGGCGCATGGTGTTTACGGCGTAAATCTTTGTCAACTGGCAACCGTTCCTTTTTTGTTGTTGCCGTTACTACGGAACCTTTGGCTGCATCAATGGCAGTGATATAATATTTCCAAGTGCTCAAACTAAAGTTGTAAAAAAACAAGGGTATAATATCCGATACGGAATTCTCTGGGGTGGGATGCGTTCATGTAGGGTTACATTTTCGCTCGCTACGGGGAAAAAGAGAGTGAAAACAATAAGCCGGAAGATAGCAGCGGATACGCAGCAACACAAACACACAAAATAAATGGCCCAGGTAGCCATCCGGTCACCTGGTCACTAAGGAACGAGGTGGAAAACACGGTTTACTCTTCTGCATTGCACGTTCGCTGCGTTTGATACGTGCCTGGGATGCAAAATTGGGTGCCGGGTTTTTGCAAAAAAAGTCCCAGAACCTTCACCTTTATGCCAGGCGATAGTACTAGTAGCGATAGTGCTGGGGCCGGGTTGGACAGGTAATATGACAAAAAGATTGTCCAAATAAATAAACCCGGATGCTGTGCACGATCTGCAGTGTGGATAGCGGGCCCGGCGTAGAATATGCTTATGCTTGGGAAATCTCATAAAATATTAAACTAGAAATTCTTGCACGATACGATTTGATTAAGGGGTGTTTACTTAAATCTGTGAAGCATCCCTTGAAGCTCGCTGGGAAATGCAAGAAACTGTGCTGCTATAGCAAAAGGGGTTTAAACTGTCTCTCTGGCAGATGTTGGAAAGGGTCATTTCCCTATTCTGGGGAAAACTGGTGCAGTAGATTGTTGACCGATGATACTTTAGGCTACAAGAAAGAGAGCTCTAAATGAACGCAAGTGATTGCAAATTGTTCGTTCGTAGAAAGATATGATAAATCATACGAAAGACGTTTGAAAATTTAATCGAAATTATGATCTATTGCACCAGTGTTACGATTGGATCAAATTACTAAGCAATATAATCTAAATTATTAATTTTCTTTAGATTACAATATTTCACAAACCATTCTACAAAAATTTGTGATTAAAGAGCAAACATCCCCAACGTAGCAATAAAAATTCTTTCCCTAAGAAAAAGTACGGCACGGAAACAAAGCCCGACCATGAAGCAATCTCCCGCGGGGTCACAAGACACATTTTTGTTGTCTTACCTTTCATAAAACGCTTTTCGCAGGAACGTGTATTTTTCCGCTACCACACGAAAAGTGGTTGCGTGATAAAATTATAAAAGTAATATTTCCTGCTTATTTTGAAAGCTGAAGCGTTCGGTGTACGGGGGAAAAGTGAACCGGGACAGCAAAAGAAGTAGCAAAAAAAAAGTCACCTGACGAAATCAGGCGACATACAGTACCGGTCCCAGTAGAATAACCTACTCAAATTCCCCAAAGTAACTGTGTTTACCGCGTTGTCTGTTCAACCGTGAAGACTTTATGCTTAGGCTGATGCCTATCTTTCATGCGATGCTTTTCATGTTTGCGCGCTAGTGCTCTTATCCTTTGTAAAGGGAAATAAAGCACCAAAAAATATATATATATATCAACTACACACAGTTTCGCTTAAAGCAGCCAAACATCCAGTGTGCACCCGTGCAGGTGTGGGTTGAGCAGGAAATATGTTTATTTTCTGCTTCGCGAGCGAACAGCGAAAAAGAAGAACCGAAAATAATAATAACGGCCCTTAAAACGGTTATCGTGCTTTTGCCACCTATTTTTTTGTTGTTGGTATTTTTTGTTGTTCACGTTGTCCCCGTATTTGGGAAGTTCATGCCACTGTACCTATTTCTTTACATTCTGTACATTAGAGTGGTAGTGCCCGGTAAAGGTACGAACGACCATGCGCCTCCATGCGAGAGCTTTTTCCTAAGTAAACGACCAGGCGCCTCCATCGGGAAGCTCACCTCGTCTCGGGTGTAGGTTTCACTTTGTTCCTTTCTAATACTTCCACATGTGCTCTGTGACAATCACAGGGCTTCGCAAATATGTACACATACACCGCGAGTGTACGTCTCGTATGTGGGTGAGTGTTATGATTTTCTTCTTCTCCTTCACCTCACACACGAGGAGGAGAGATTTCTTATTTTTTTTCAATTATATCAACTTTCGTTGTTGTTGTTGTTACTGCTGATAAGTATATATGGTAGCTCGAGTGCAAACATGTACACCACGCACCCCAACACATGGATATGTGAAAAGGAGCTGGTGCTATTGTTCAACTCTATCGAGAAAGACTCGTTAATTCCATATTCACCGGGGCAAACGATGCTTTTGGATTGCTCTTGGAATATATTCCATCTCAGTGCTGGCTGGCTGGCTGGCTGCATACGTGAAGAAACCATACTTTGTACTTCGCCCTCCCCTTCGGATGGGTGGCGTTCGCCGAGTGGAAAGCAGATTGTTATTTTATATGGCGAAATCTTCCTTTCTCACTGCTTGGTAGGTAGTAAATCTTTTTTCAGTGTTAACACCCCCATCAGAGGTGGGCCTACTCAACCAGGACCAGGGATGCAAAGGCAATCGGTTGCAACGGTTTTGCTAAATTTAACGAGCGATAGCAAAAAAAGAAGAAGAAGAAGGAATCCCGATAGGTGAAGGCTATCAGTTGGCAAGTGTGTTTGAAAGTGACACACTCTTAACCTTTCCATTTCCATGTGAAAACATCCGAAGGAAGAGGGAGGCAGATGAATTTACACGCCCCACTTTCCCATTCCGGTCGGTTGACTTTTTGCGTGCAACAAACGAACCACGAAGGTTCGAGCACCGAAAGGAACGAAGTGAAACTTGAGATGTTTGTGTCTGTGTGTGCGTGCGGGAATGTTTGCATAGGCACCGCATGACGTCAGCAGAGCGGCCCGCGGACGTTTACCGGCTCGCGCAAATGATTCGTTTATTTAACAAATAATTTAATGTACAAATATTTACTGCAAAAAAATGAGAAGACAGGAAGACATGTTGCTATGGAGGAAGTGGAAAGTATCGTTTTTTTTCTCTCTCTATCGGTTAGGACATGCGGGAGGTGTTAAGTGCAAAGCATAGTAGATTCAAATACATTTAATAAAAGTAGGAAAGAGGTTAAAATGTGCACTTAAAATATTTAGCAACTACAACTAGTAAGCGAAGCATTCTTTAATTGTACGGAATACCAAATTAAGTAATAAAACAACTATTTTGAAATTGAAAAACTACAAAATTAAACTAATTTAAAATTAACAGGAGATTTTAAAGTCGGTTAGAAATTTACACATGTTTTTTATAGTTTAAATTATCATTAATCCTTTAAATAGTATTTTCGTTAATATTTTTTTTCTTATCGATTTTTCTGTTTCACTTCAATTACTGTCCATCATCTTTCTTCTTCCGCTTCGATCAACAATTGCAGGAATTTGAAAATCCCTTCTGGCATTCCGACCGAATGCATCCACCCAGCGGCATTAACCGCAAGCTTCCGAAGAAATGCTTGAATGCTGCGAACACAAGTGGCGCTTTCGGTACACCACGACCACGGTGGTCGTTTTGGAAGATGGAATCCACAAAAATGCCTAAAACGGTTGTCCTTACGATTGCATTGCCACTGCGATGCCAGTGGAATGGAAAGCTTCAAACATAACTTTCCCCAGCGCATGGTAGAAGTTTGTGCCAAACGGAGGTGGGTTGCATGGTGGAGAGGGAGAAAAGGGGAATTTTCTTCACCATCTCTTTTCCCCAGAAGGCAGAATGGGGGATGAGCCGAAAAAGTAAGGATCCGTAACGAAATTGAAAGCGACACGAGCGATGAAAGCGAACCAAAACTATTTCCCATTGTGCTCCGTTCAAATGGATAATTCTTTTGTGTGGCGCACGGGCTGGCAACATCCTTTCGGCAAACATCCAGCAGCCCACCAGAAACCTACCGAACGTCGTTAGCAACGAGTGGGAGGTGGGAGGACTTCAACTTACACAAACACATACCGTTGCATCGAGCCGTCTCTTCCGCTTTTGGTACAGCGTCTTAAGAAAGCTTGATCATCTAGGGCCCACGCTACGCCCGCCGTGGGGTGGTGCATTACATTCCTTCCTTAGTTTCCCTCTTCCTCTTCCCCCCCATTCCCATGTAACGTCAGTCCATTACGATAATCGTTCCGAGCAGTTCAGTGCTTTAATGGGGTAATAATAATTCGCCATCGCGTTCTTACAATTTCACCCGCCTCGATGCACTCCAACGCTCCATGGTGGAAGGCATGGTGCCGCAACCAGAAAGCAGTGTCGTGTTTCTGCTGTCATAGTTCGTGGAAATCCGTCACCTTCACCTCATGGCCACCACCCGTTCCATCCGGGTGGGAAATAGACGAAACTTTTGCACGAGGAAAATCAGCTAAGACAATGGAATGGTAAGGTTTGCGCATTGTTTGGTTGTTGTTTTTCCATCGCTGCTCGGCGCTTTTAGTTGCCGAGAAGATGGAGTAGTAAAAGAAAAACAACACACACACACAGAGGATTTCTGCTTTCGTCGCGTAATTAAAGCTTACCGAGGCTGGTGGAGAAAAATAAAACCCAAACAGAACAGAACAAATCACCATCGGATGACGAGCGACTTTATATTGAGGAGCGTCGATAGGGGAAAAAAGGTACGAAAGGAACGCTTCAAGCTGCATCCTTTCACTCCCGCGGAAGGAAGGAACTGGTGCATCGCTCTTTTCGCGAAGAGGTGGAAAACTAATCCCACCTCTAGGGGAAAGTTTTTGGAAAACTACATGAAAAGTTGTTCCTAGTTTCTATGGGAGTATTTCGTTTCGCGTTTCGAAATTGAATACCCCAATATTCCTGTCCGGGGGATGCCGTCCTGTCCAATTGTGGATGGGCATTGTTCTGGCACGGCTCAGCAAACCGAACTCTGCCTGTTGAAGAGGGAGTGCTTTTGTTGGAAATTGTTTATTGACTGGTGATGTAATTACACCATCATTACAATGCGAGCAGAAGTCGTGGCTTTGTTTTCTTGCAAAAGATATTTCCTGCTCCTTTTTATCCTTCGAAAAAAAATAAAGCAGTTGAACAGAAAAAAGGGTATAAAAGGTAAAATAATAACAATTTCCGGGAGGTAGCGATCAAACTTCTCAATAAAATGTGGTAAAAAAACAAACAAACCAAGGGTGATCCTTCGGAGAAAGGTTTCGAGCAACAGAAATGGTCTTGACCCGTGTGGAAGGATTAACCAGCTGTAGCTGATCCTGAGAATAAAAAAAAAGGATTCCAACAGGCACCCAGTTTTTGGCGTGCAAAATCTAACACGCGTAATGGTGGTTGCGAATAGTAACCAAAATAAAAAAAACGCAGGCTTTTTCAAATAAAATGGTGGGATCGATCGGAGTTAAGGATACTCGATTATGGGAAAGTAAAATTGGAAGCCAACAAAAAAAAGGTATAACAATTCCAAATAATTGGAAAAATGTGTTCTCTGAAAATGGGGGAAGGAAATCGGTTTGCCTGAATTCATCGAATATGGCAGATGTGTTCCAAAGTTCTTAGTATAATATTTTTGGAATCCTTTTTCAAAAAAACACAGAGAACGAAAAAAATAAGAAGAATAATGAGAACAAGTTTTTTGGTACAAACTAATTGAAAAGAGTTTTTTAACTCCGATTACTTAAGTATCATAATTATGATCGATAGGTACTCCTTTCAATCGCTTTTTTTCTCCCTCTTTCCGAGAACAAGTTTCAATATAGTGCTCTACGTGAATGTGTGTGTGTGTCTAGTTAATAAATAAACACTGGAACGATGCGTACCAAAGGTTGGGAAAACGCAAACGGAAATGTTAAGTATTTGTGGCAGTTCACCCCCTATGGAACAAAAAACATGGAAGCATTGACCTTGGTAGGAAGGAGCTTCCCGAGCAGTTGTTTCCGTGTAATGTTGGAATGGAAAAAGGGGACCGTAAGAACGGCAACAAACATATCTCCAAACAACACTTAGACTTTCCTTTTGTCCGCTTTTCCGGTGGTTGGGGCAAAAATCAAAACATTAGCGAGCAGGCGAATCACCCTGTTCGCCCGAAGGAAACCCTGCGTGATATGAACCAACAACAAAAAAATGGGAGTTGTGGTAGAGAATGGCAGCAATTGGCTACACGCAGTTTTGCTCCCTTACCGGAAGGTTTCCAACCGTGCTTCTTCGAGACAAGTGAACCGTAGCCATTGAAACTTTTCCAATGTGTGTGTGTGTGAGAGTGTGTGTTTAGGTTCGGCGCCGCCTGTAGTTAACGCTAATGGATGTCATTAACACGAAAAATAGCACCATCCGAAGTTGGCCGGAACTGTAGTGTGGAACCCGGAATCCCATCCACCCAATGTTTCCTCCCGCGGGAACGTAATTTGCTTTCCAAACTCGGGTCGCTTTTTTTCCCCACACACACCCGGGACGCTAAGGAGGGTGGAAAACACCTCACACAGGTCACACAGGTGGACTCACGCGCCTGACGCTCGGTTTACACGCCAACCTGGTGCTGGTGATGGTGGTCATTGAAATTGCGCTTTTTGGAGTGTGAGCATGGCCGAGCAGGTGGAATTTAGCACGAGAGGCGTAAAAAATACACATACACACAACTAAATTACATTCACTTCATTATGGCAAATATTTGTGGCACCGGATGGAGGTCAATGTGCAAAAAGAGAAAGAAAAAAGTATCCCCAGATTACTGTATACTGTGTTGAGGTTTTCCAATTTTTTGTTGTAGGGTGAATCTAGTTTTTTGAATAAAAAACGAATTTCCCACCATGAGTGAGATTGGATTTTTCATTCTTAAATACATTTGGCAGGATTGTGTATCTGACAGAATAAATTTTTCCACTACTAGGAAGGTCTCTCCTGCAAGCTTGTTTCCAAATCGAAAAACTGCCCTTTTTCCTAGACAACCCGGGAAAGCCAGAAAAGGGCGCAGTAATAATGTCCCAGTGTGTTTTCCTTCCTAATCGGTTTCCGAGCTACTGCGTGGAAAAGTTTTTCCTTCGCACCATGGTGATTAGTTTTGGTTTTCCGTTCGGTAATCTCTGCAGAATGTTAAAATCGGACAACGGCAGAAAAACACCAACACTTATTGCTTAAACAAAGGCCAGAACGGGCAGATTACAACATGGAGGAAGGTAGTTTTTCATTTGCTACCGGACAACACTGCTCCACACCGGGCAGTCCTTAAGGTCAGGCGTGATTCGTTTTTAATCGAGCCTTGCACTCCCTTCACGGGTGCCCCTGTTTACAACACCCCGCCACGCAAAATATGTTGCCCAACAAAATAATGATAACTTGTATCTCTCCCAAACCCGGGATAGGTGTTGGGCGATATGTCGACATGCGAACAGTGTCAAGTCAACCGGCGAAAAAACATGCAACAGGAGAACCAAAACTTGCGAGTGGGTGGACTCCCCACGGGCGGTTCATGTGACACAGTGTGTGCTTTGCCTATTACTCCCGTTTTTTGGCTCACTCCAACTGGGAATGGTTTTTTTGCCGTTGTACGAAACCAAAGGCACTGTGTGTTGTCAGTGTTACCATTGGTAGTTTCTCGATTCGAGCGAAGTAATGACAGCAACAAGGGTTTAGTTTTGTCATACACAAACAAGAGAGAGAGAAAAAACACATAAATGCAACCTCACAGCAAGTTCGGTGCAAGTTCTTTAATTAAAGTCTAATGAAAAACGTGACCACATGTGCAACACCAACTCCCTACTGTGAGGAAGTTGAACAAATTGTCCATGAGGAATGTATCTTGTTGTTCTGGATATTAAAAGGTGGGGACAATGTGTAGGGAAAAACTTTTTTTTTGCTATCCGGCCCTTATTTCTACTACAAAATGCGCCACAAACGCACTTGGTCGGTCGTGAAGGTGGAGAAACGGAGGTTGTCACAATCAGTGCAGCAGTCGGACTCCAGACCTACCAGTGCCAGTGACGCAATATTTTGGGACCAATTTTGGAAAGTTATTCCGGGTTGGGAAACTTTGCCCAGAATAACCGCCGGTACCAAGTGTTGCGGTGGAAAGCTAGCATGGGGTGTGGTTTAATTTGTTTTTAGCCGTCTATAGTTAGGCGTTTTTTCGATCCCTGATTTTTTTTAATGTATATGCAATGCAACTTTTAATCTATGCATAGTTTTGAATGAAATATTATAAATATTTGATTGTTGATATAAGATACTGAAAAAATGTTTGTTTATAAATTTTTTGTGTAATTAAAAGAATTGAAAATGAAATGAAATATTGAAAAAATTGTTGCAATAAAAATGATCTCCCTATGAAACAGATTGTAAATGGAGGAATACCAACTTGCATGCGGCCAGCTCAGGAAAAGGTAAACATATCGAAAGCATTCCGAAGCTTAAAACAACCTTATCAAAAGAGGAGGTAAAAAACAAGCGCAAGCAACAACAAAAGTGAACAAATGGAAAGGATAATATTTCAATTAAACTATAACGGCTATCAAACAATTACTATAAACACCCGTAAACAACGGAAACCCCGGAAAAAGAAACTCATGAACGGAATGTGTACCGAATTAAACAAACAAACGAACAAACAACCAAACTGGAGTAAATCGCACGTACGAAAACAACACAGAGAGACAATAAGAGAGATGGGATCACTAGCGAGAAAAGAAAGAAAAACCTAAAAGGATAATTATAAAACAATCAATCAATCCAAACATCAAGAGAAAGAGAGCGAAATATTGTGGATAGAACAACAACAACAAGAAGTAGAAGTAGATGGGAACAAACATGGATAAAAGAGTCCATAGCAATAAGAAACGTAAAAACGTAAACGGGAACGGATTATCGCATTCGCAGTTTGTAATAACAGGGTTAAATAACAGGAAGCGCGTGTCCTTTTTTCGTGTTGTTGATTTCACAATTCCACAACACCAAAAAAAGGGGCACGCATTCCTATTCATTTGCTATAAAAATGCTATAAACGTTTAGTGTTGAATGGTTGCATCTAAAATATTAGTACGTTGTAGTAGATTTTTTTTTGTTGAAAATATTCATCACTAAACGTTTTATTGGAGCCATGTTTTTTGGCGCTTTGAAGTGAGCACCAGAGCACTTTGGGCTCTTACTTTCCTATGCATCACTTCAAAGCAACCATCATTTATGGCTGGCTGGTTTAATTTGGAAGTAAGTGTGACGTGTTGTACTTGCCTTTATTAAAAACGATATTGTTATGAATATTGAGAATATAAACATTCCACCTAATCCATACAAATGCAGCGTTCGTCGACCGGTTCTATCCATTAGCGGTATTGATACGAGTGTCATCACAACCTGTCGGGAAAATGGAGAAAATGGAAATATAAGAGAATGCATTTAGATAAAAATGTGCATGTCGGAAAAGGGTGGAGGGAGGAGGGTGGCTAAGAGGAGGGTTAAATATCGTTCAGCTTTTTGATGCAAGCTTTTTCAAAGTTTTGTATGATTTTTTTCTCTCTTTGTTCACTCGATGTTTTCCCACAACCCAACCCCCCATTTTGAGGTCAATTTGAACGAGCCTCGAAACGGGTATGGGTTGGAATTGTTTTAACATGGCACCTGGAAATGGAGAGTATGTGTGTGTGTTAGGGTGTTGCGGACTTGGTTAGCCACCGTCATCCAATGGCCTTGTTTCCGTCCGTGTCGGTGTGGTTGTGGTTGATTGTTTTCATTCGGTTCGGTGTGTTTTGTTTTATTTTCGCCAGTTTTATTGAACCATTTTCACAACCAAACTTCGTGGCTGATTATTTATGCCCGGCTGTGTACCGCGTATGTGGCCAAACAAAAGTGAGAGAGCGGGAGAGAGAGGGCGAGAGAAAAAAAACACACAATTCTAATATCGATATTGATGCATGGGAAACTGAAACCAAACCCACCATCCCACGGTTTGGGAGTACACACAGCAGTAAAAGTGCAAAAATAGAACCACGATTGATAAATGTTGAGTTTAAATTGAAATATGTTCGACCAGCTTTTGAGGTTATGTAAGGGTGAGCATCCATTTCGGGCCCCTCGGTGCATTTATGGATGCAAACACCGGAAGCAGGGTCAACGTTGAATGTTGTTCGGGTAATTGGTAGCTGCTAGTGGTCATGGTTTGGGATGAGTACACCATATTTTTTTATGTTGTTCGCTTATGGCACAACACCTAATCCAGTGCTGCCTTCGCCAAAGCCAGCAACTTTTATTGCATATCCGCCAAAAACGAACCTCCCCATTCCAATGTGGTATCAATAAAAAAACAGACTAATGGAACCGTGTGGTGGTGTGCGGGAAGGAAATTGGGATCGAATTCTAGGAGTGACGTTATAGCATTCCGCGAAGGATTATGTGTGGTAGCAACGGTGTTAAGCCGTGTTGTTTTGCAACCATTTACCATTATTGCACCGATTCCTATTGTGGCGAATTTAGCACTTTCTTCCGTGAGACCCGAACTCATGAACAGTGACGTTGAGTAATAGAATACCTGACGAAAAAAAAGGGAGAAACGAGAAAAATGGAACATTTAAGCATATTGAACAGAAGCAGAAGATATCTTTTATAGTTTTAGAACATATACAAAAATACAAAATACTATATACAAAATACTTGTTCAAAGTTTGAAGTTCCAGATAAACAAGATTTGCCTAAAAATATGCAATCAACAATCCAAATTTGTAAATTCCACCTTAAGAGAAGTGACTGTCGTCTAAGTGTAGTTGAATATGTCCTATCCTATCCCTGGAATAACACCTATTTGATGTACTCAATAC
>KB663721.1:3145338-3216252 GCA_000349025.1 Anopheles minimus
TTCACCTGCGAACGAGATCAAACAAAGCGGTGTGAGATGAGTTAGTACACGTCTACTGCTAACGCCACCACCGCATACTCACCTCGGAAACTTCCGTCTGGCAGCTCTCCACCGATTTGGTGAGCTCCTGAAGTTGGGTCCGTATCTCGCAGAGGGCGACCGTCGTCTCGAGATGACGGTCACCCCGCTGCAGATCGTCTAACTTCGCCGACAGATTCATACTCATCACGCTGACTTGCTTCTGCAGTCTGTTACGGTGTGGTAAATGGGGATGAGGGGGGATGAGAAAAAAATGCACATATTAGTATTTATTTCCACTGCTTGTAAACTGGGCACACAGCCGGGAAATAGCTCCCGGTGTAAAGTACATCAGCGAAAGGATAGAACGATAGAGAAGTATGGTGGCATGACGGACAGAAGCCAGTACTATATGGATAGAGCGATGCACATTCAAACGCGAACGAGTGAACTGTGTGCCACGTGGGGCCTGTGGAAATGACGAGCTAGTTATGAAAAGTCATGAGCTTGCTTTTTCTTCTTATTGTTATCTCGTCACCATCTGCCAGTGCACGCGAGGATCGACTTTCGTATGGCACACATGAAATGATGGTGGAAATGGCCCCAAACGGTGGTGGTGGTGGTGAAAATGAAGCGTATTTATGGAAAGGCCATCAAACTATACGGTTTTGAAAAGTTTTTTGCTTCTCCGAACGAAAGCTATGAATGTTTGAGAAGTAGTTGGAGAAACATGAATATGAAAACTTAAAGTTTTGCCGTTGTGGAGGAGGGAAAATGTTGGTGAATGAGTGATGAAAAGTGTATACCATGATGCAATGTGATGGTTGTAATAAAGAAGAAGAAGAAGAAAAAAACAAAAAACCGAAACAAGGTAACGAAATTTTTGAAGCATTCAACGTTGTACTTCTGCAAGTAGCAAGGAAGAAGAAACAATAAAAAACAAAAGTTAAGAGTAAAAAGTCAAACTTTGCTAAAGGAGACAATCACACGATACAAGAGCTCATTTCTATGAATGTGATAATGTGTAGCAATCGAAGCGTAAATTCTTCTATCGACTTTTATCGTTTTGTGTGAGTTTTCCTGCACTGCACGGCCCTATCCCGGTTTCCCGTCTATGTTTGGGGTCGTTCAAATGTTCTATCGTACTTTGGGCGACGCTCATTTCTTGTGCTGAGGTAATAGTGAAAATTTATTTCATTTTATCAGACAATTTGTTTGTCGGTTGACGGTGCAGTTTGCGAAACAGTGTGGGAGCAAGATGCAGTAGCAGCAGCAACAACAGCAACAGCAACAGTAGTGATGATAGATTTAGTGCAACGCCGAATATTCTGTCCGAATATACATTCTTTATAAATATTTTCGATTGACGCACTCCAACACCGTTACGAGCGTGTATGTATGTGTTTAATGAAGCAATTATTGCAAGATTAAAATATTAAACAATGCACAGGCGTTTCGAGAAGCGTAAACAAACAAAGTTGAACAATTTTGATTCCGAACAAAGCCAAGATACGGGTGGGTGTGGTTCGAAAATTTACACGAACAAATTTTCCAACAACATGAAATGATGTTTGATGCTGCGCTACTGGTTGAAAAGAAAATCTCCTGTTTTTGCTTGCTTGCTAAATGTACAGTTTGGAAAGTTCGGCAGTATGTAAAAGCGAAACGAGATGAAACAATACTTTACACAAACGATAAGAAAGGTTAAGCAAATATGGAAGGGCAAGCTGTAGTGGATAAACAAAACAAAATAAAAGAGCCTGCTCAATAATGCTACACTATCGAACAAATCAAAAAAGGAACAATATTTACAGACATAAATAACAAAGAGTAGAGTATGAGCTGAGTCGAGCGGTTGGTTGTGTTTGTGTGCGTGTGCAATGGATCGCTAATAGATAGATTAGTGAAAAATGTTGAAGGACAAGAATCCCACTCGTACTGTGGTGATTTATGCATTCTTTCCTTCGCAAGATGCTAAAGCTTCGGTTGCCGTTCCAGTGGCCGAAGCATGCCGTAGCACGATGAAAAAAACGAATGTTAAATAACCCATTCATTTCTACTCTAATAGCACAGAAACATAGAATAACTTATCTACACAAAACGGTACTAAGCAATACGATTTATCGAAAGAATAGATTCGACCGGTACGAGTCGAGGCAATGAAAGCAAACCCTGCTTTTGACTCATTTCTATCCCTCCCGGTGTTCCCTCTATCGCTGGCGTTACTTAGGAGTGATGTCACACTACAATAATACAATCAATATGTAGCTATTGCTTTGCAACTCGTTTCGCATTGGAACATTGGCCGTGAGCAATGGAATATAAACAATCGAATAAAGCAAATAGTAAAACGATGGAAAGAAAAACCAAACAACCGTGTACGCGCGTGTGTATGTATGTGTTTAGCCGTGTTTATGGAGTTGGATGGAGTGTGCTGTGGGCTAGTGTAGCAGTATGGACGGATGGATTTATGATCATAACTTTTGGATAGATGAATTGCTCCATTTTCGAACCACAACCACAACACGAGCAAGGAATTCGACCGGGACGATCGTTTGGCAACGAAACAAGGCTAAAAGACGAGAAGTGTCGTGCGGTTTGCATATCTTTAGGCTGCGCGTTCAACCTGTATCCTCTCTATTGTTTTTTTATATGTTGTTTGGAAATGGGACGGGACCGTTGATCGTCGTTTACTTACCCGTAAGAAATATCCCCGTACGACATTTTGGATTTTGCGAATTGAGTTCGAGCTTTCCACGCTTTTAGGGTTAGTACTGTGTGTTTTGTTTTTGGTTATCTTCGCTTTCCGTTCGAACCTCGTTTTCTATTGTATTTTTACGATCTTTTCTATCGATCTTGCTGTTCAATGTTTGCTACTGCTGCATCTGCTCACTTCCAATGTTTGGAAAAGCTTTTGCGTCCTTTCGTTTTCCGATTTTCAACTCATATTTACAGCACCACTAAAGGTACGATGGATGTGAGTGTTCTTTTTTGACCGAGTCTTTCGTTACAGTTGCGATAAATCAAATTCCTTCGTTTGCTTCCGAATAATTAATCTTACTTTCGATAAGCGATGTTGTGTGTAAAGGAACTTTAATGTTTATCTTCCGTTTTCGATTCCGTTTCGCACATGAAAACTGTTCGTGGCACGATCGTTTCCTTCTGTATCTTTCCTAATTCGGTTCAATTCACGCGCCGTCCTGCGAAAGGCTGTTTAAAACCCTACTGCCGGGAGCATTAACCATTCTATCTCACAGAGATGACGAGTTGCGCATGAAGGTGTTGTGTGAGTGTGTTCAATTTTGTTTCAATGAACGTTTGGTCGACTCTGGGGATGGAATGCGTATAAGCAATGCTGATGTTTTTTTTAAATGCTCTAATCCCATGAGTGATTATGCACCGTCAAACGGCCAACGATCGCCGTATTTGTGCGGTATTTATAATAGCTAGGCTAGGTCGCTTTTTTTCTTGTGCTGTTGTTTTGTGTCTTTTGCTAAGTCTGGTTAGCAATCGTGTTAGTTGGCATGATTCACAACTATTGCTTGGTAAGCTTCGCGCTGAAGCAGCAAATATGGGCTTCCCGAAGTGTCGCTGCTTAACTTTGCACACGTAAGAAGCCTTTCGAAAGTGCTACGAAGGAGAAAGAGAAAAGAACGAAATCGTACAAATGGACGGAATGAGAGAATGGTTGACGTTATGATAAAAAATGCAATTAAACGCGACGTTGTGAAGAAGGGCAAATAAAATTTGGTCAAGTGTTTTCATAATCTGATTCACTATTGATTTGTGAGAAAAACCTTTGGGTAACTTCAAAAATATATTTTTTATCGTCTAGCGCCTCCAACTATGCAATCCGCACAGCAAAAGCTAATCAACAAAACAAAACACCACTCATCACGCAAGCCTTTATCAGACTGAGTGATTTATGGCTGAGTGGTTTTAAATCAACGGAAAGCAACATAACACATACAATCGAACCCGATGGTTATAATTCGAAACAATCGCTACATTAAAAGATGCTAAACAATTCAATCAAATCTGGTTTTGCATTTTCCAGAACAACTCAATTCAATTTCCCACCGATGGTACGGGTTCCGGGCGAACTTTTCCTCGAATCCTCAATCAATCCAGAAGCCACCGGCTGAAGCTCCGAACCCCTGTCCAACCGAAAGAGCTGACCGGTTTTGATTTTTCGGAAAACAAAATCAATAGACTGCAAGGACATACACAAGCTACACTACAGCATGGGAAGGCACCGGTACGGTTATACCGGGCAATGGGGCAAGGAAAAACTTTCTAGGCTTCCACAAACCAAAGCCATCAATCGGGTGAATTATTGGCTTTGGGGGGTTTCAATTTTGTAAACCCAACCGGGAAGGGTGTGTTGCGCCATTGGCAAACACAAAAGTTGTGCCGCACGATGGAAGCAAAATGTTTGTGTGCAAAGATCGGAGCCATTTGTCTTTGCCGATGGTTTGCAAATGATAAGTTGCAATCAATCTACAAATTTCGCTTCAAGTAAACTTGTTTGTTTTATTGCCGAGAACGAAAGGGTAGACAGATATTGCGCTGTGTCGTGGCTGACGTTTGCGCGTAACTTCGTACGCAAATGGAAAGAATCGCCACAAACTTCACAAAAGAAAACGTCATCTTTGTCATCCTGAGCAAGGGCACAGTGCTCATCAACGACTAAACCCCGAGTTGGGTAAGTAGCGCTAATCAAAAGTTTTGTTAATAATTTTCCCAGCAATTTCCCGTCGGTTTGGAAGGAGACGCCGCTAAAAGTTGAACGTAACAAATGAGCCATGCATGGTAACGCGTTGAAGGGATAGAATAATTTGCCCTCCACATCTCCTTTCGAGCACGCGTTGACAAGGGCGATAACGTAAGTCTTTGTCCAAGGCGTGAAAATGTGTCCCCTTTCGGCAAAAAGACATCATGTGAGTGGAGCATCAAGTTTTTCCCTTCTACCGAGCTTCATCTCCCCACAACCAAGGATCTCCTCGGAAAGAGTTTGGCAAATCAAGAAGAAACGGTGCACTGGTTTTGAAAAGTGTGAAGGGAATAAAAATTTCCAACCTTCAGTCGCGCGGCTTCTGACAATAAAAGCTTATCATGAAAGTTTAATTTAATCCTCGTCGCCTTCTTAGACGCACCCTACCGATGCCAGACTGGGGAGTTATTCAGCTCCGAAAATGATGCGCCTGTTGTGAGCGGATCTTGATAGGTTAAATGTAAATGATGAACCAGAAACGATGCACTGGACGTGGTGGCGAGAGGTAAATCCGTTGATGAACCTTCACCCTTCCCCGAAAAGGGTATCCACCCGCCAAACGGGGTGTAGGGGAAATACAAAAGTTTCCACATTTCCAAAACCCCAGAACAACTAACCTTACTCAAACAACCATTTCAAACTTATCATGCCCCATTCGGTGCGGTTATGGTGGACCATCTTCTGGTTCTTTTCCATTTTCTGCGTATGATTGTCCCTTGCGCACTCTTGCATGTGGAACCGGGCCACTCAGCAGGGTGCCCTTGGAAGGGCAATACACTTGGGGCAAATGCTTCAAATTTCCACATCAATTCTTTACTTCGCCAGCAGAGCCGTCTCTGGGCCGGAGTGTGTTTATAAATGAATATTTGTCAATTTCTATTCATACGATAATCCATTGGCTTAGGACTAAAAGCAATTCAGTGTGCGAGAAGGACAAACATGGAACGAAAAAAGTAAGGCGATACACGCCAAACAAGAGCAACTTGATATTTTGGCGAGGAAAACCCGCTTTGCATGTGAACTGGGCGAGGGAAACAGTTTTACGTACACACCCACACACATGCATGTTCAAATACTGTTTGGTTATCGTTTTCCACTTAACATGCAAGTCACCAAATTGTCCCGACGTATCTTCACCAATCAATTTCTTTCCCATTTTGACGAGAATGATTTTTCCCTGAAGTTTATATTAAATTGCTTTTTTCCAAAAAAGACACAATTATCGCAAACTGCTTTAAAGTCGGTGGTAAAAAGAAGAAAACGTGTTAAATCATAACTGCTCAGTTTTTGAGTAAAATTTGAATTTTGCTTCGATTATCAGCCATTTAAGAAAAAAATAATCACCCAAACATCTGTCTCCAGCTGGGTACGGGATGATGATGCTGATGACGATCATAAATTGATATCATTCAACACCAGCGCTTTACGCGAAATGGTGTCTTGGATGGATGCCAGCCATAGCAGACCAAAAGAAAGCAAAAAAGAAAAATACATCGAGAAAGGCGAACCATTAATCAAGGAATGTGAATCCGAGGCGCGTCTTTCAGCGCAAGGCGATTGTGTAGCGCTGCCAGCGATGGGCCTTCATATCGAGATGCAGCGATGGGAAAACGGAACATTTTCTTCTATCACAGTGACGATCTTTGGGTGAAATAATTTATCATGCCTCTTGAGAGTGGCGACGCCTCTCCGAAGTCTGATGGATGGACACAAAGAGAAAAAGAACTTTAAGATTATTCCCCCCACGAGATGGAAGTGGAGCATGATGTTTTATCGTAATAAAAAATTGCAATTAAAACAATAGGAAAACAACTTTATAAACAAAGAAAACTGATTAGACATGTTATCTACTGAATTTTGAGTTGGGATCACATCAACGGAATGTGATAATTCAACCCAAACCTCCATATAACGTTGAGGCGAAAGTTCTAAGCTTTGGAATAGTATAACAAAGTCAAATCCCACTATCAACTATAATCCGACACTGTAGCTACAATCTCACGTACAGCTTTGGGCAGGGGGCCTTTTTTTGTGTGAACGTTCTAAATTAGTTTTGACTTTCAGTGTGACAATATTGACACAAGTTAACAGCAAAAATTACCAAATAAATTGCATCTAATCTTGACACCGAGAGTGACAACCAAACACTATCCAAAACCAATCTTTTAGAAACAGATAGAGAGAGAGAGAGGGAAAGAGATTATAAAAGCAAGTCAGGCAAGCATATAAAAGCAACGGTCATCATCACTGTGTAAGCACCAAGCTCAAAACACAACACAAAAGGGCGAAACATTCATTACTTTCCAACATGCTGTGAAAATCTGAGATAGCCTAGATAGCCGCAAATACTCTGTTCGGCTGAAGAACGAGAGCTCGAATTCAACCTCAAAAAAAGAAAGTATGCCACACTGTTTCACACGAACCGTTACCAGGGGAGTTCCGAAAATGGAGCCCACACCCACCGGGTGTTGCGAAAAATGCACTTTCATATTCATCTGTCATCAAATCAGCACACTGCATACAAGCGCGTGGAACGGTGGATGGTGGAGAGTGGAGCTAGCACAACAACAGCAAAAAACTGTGGTGTTGAAAAATACAAATGAAGCTGACAGAGATCCCCAGACCCATTTATGTCGGAAATGCGCCCCGAAAATCGGGAGTCCGAAAATGCTTTCCGAAATGATACGCCACCGGAGAATCCTGGCTCCTGGTGTTCGAAGGGCCCGGCACGAAGGGACACCAGAACCCGCTAGGGCAAACAAACAAGCGAGGAACAAATGGTGAAATGATGGATGGCGTACCTTCCCAACAGTTTCACCCGGCAAGACTTTCCCGAAGAAGCTTTTCGTTCGTTGGTTCATTGATGAAATGGAGGCAAATTTACCACCACTGCTGGTGTGTTGTCCCGAATTGCAAGCGAAGATGCAAACGCAATCCCCCGGCTGCACAGATGAGATGAGTCCGTCGTCCCTTACCCAAGTGGAAAGCAACGTTCGTTTGTTGTAAAGCAAGATAAATGAAGCACGATTCATTGTGCTCACGTGCTGCAGATGGTGAAAGGGAAGAATGGGGGAAAAACACACACACACCGAGGGAAGGACAGAAGAAGGCTCTTTACTCCCCAATGTCACTTTTACGATTTCTCTGGAAAATGGTTTTGTCACACTGGCAAACAAACATAAAAATCCGGAACCACAATTCCCATCACGGGCGAAGAAGACTCACAGGGAGTGTATGCGCCCGGGCGATGAAATTCGCTTCCGACGACAAATATGCACCACGTGCGGTGAGTGAAATGGAATCTTTCAAAACTGTCAGAAGAAAGTTTGTCCAACGTGTCTACTGCATCATTGCATGAATCCGGTGCCCTAGATGTGTGGAAAGTATCGCCCCTAAAAAAATAGTTCATAAAGTTTTGATATAATTTTGATCTGTCTGCTTGCCAAACATCTTATAAACATTTGATTCTGTCTAAATAGTGCTTATAAGAGTAAATAACCAACATAAACTGACATATTGACAATATTCACAGCAGTTGTCACAAAACCGCCCAAAGTTATGCAATGCTTCAACAGCAAATGATTAATAATGTGAACATTATTCTCAATACATCCCTGCACCATCTTCTATTCAACGCCCTGCTCGGACGTAGGGGAGAAAAATCTCTTTTCGATCAGCAATCATAATTAACAAACATCAAAGTTAAACATTGCCGAGCCTGGGAAGCATGTTCCGGAACGTCAACAACCGAGACGGATTGCCTTCACAGATGCTGAACATGGTGGCCACCAGTCGTTGATGTGGTACATTTTCCTTCCACTGACCTGCTGCTATCGATAGATTGATTGCATTTCTCTCGATGTCCCATTTGCTGCCAGAAGGGGCCAGAAATATTTGCTTTAATTTTTCCCCACTGCTTACCTCCTGGCACAACAACTAGCCCGGCTGCCGGTCTGTGCGCTGCCAGAGAGACCGGACCCGAACTGGTCCAGTTTGAGGTCAATTCAATTACATTTGCATTTAGATAACGGGATCCAATATATGGGAAGGAAAATGGAGTTCCACCGAACGTGGATTTTTTGTAACGATCTTTTTTTTATGGTTCGTCTATCGTTTTCTTATTTTACGTTTGTTGCACGTTGGATGCAACGTGTGCATAAAAATGGTGCATCATTCGTTTGCATATGCTGGATGGTGCATTCCACCCGGTAGACGAACGCCCGTAGCTTCGGCTCCGAACAGTTTAACCGAAAATTAAATTATCAAAGTCCATCTTGCTGTCGGTGTGCCGGGAGAGTCTCAGTTTGCTGACCACGAACCGCCGGCCTTCCGATACTTCCCAGATGACTTCTTGTGACATCGCGCGGTATATGCACAGCATGAGGTGCTGACCTGGACCGTGGGGAGGAAAGTTGGACAACCAGTGTTTACCAACTGCCGGGCAAAGTGTTTGGTGGACGGGCGGTCTCTGGGTGTGGTTATCCCATCCAGATTGGACTGCCGTGTTCGGTACTGCATACCGTCCGTGTTTGATCCCGTGCGCCATGTTGACCGTACAGATTTTCCCATAATGTTCCAAAAATTTGCCAAGTCCCGCATCGTGTTCTCTACTGCCCCATCCAGTGTATGGTTGCGGTTTGGCTGCTGCTCTACGGGATATCCCAGAGTTCGAGCTTCGGCAGAACGTCTGTCCGCAAGCAGTGCCGAATCCCGACCGTTGTTTAGCTGCATCTCAGCTTTACACAGACGCAACTTGCAGCCGATGGAGGGTGAAAAAAAAATCCAATATCCTTTCATTAGCCCGATGTCCGCCCCGTACACAACTGGGTGGTTTCAAATGGGACCCAATGTTTCGTGTGCAAAGTTTGATAGGCCGCGTCTCTCATCTGCATCGAGCGATGGATTAAAACTATCGGGGCCTTACTAACGGATGCACCCGTAACGAGAAAGGTCCATTAAAACCAACCGAACTGATATCATTCGATCAAACGGACCTCATGTGAGCTCCGAATCATGATTGGGACTGGGGATAGATTCATGAGGATGGGGATTTTTTTCTTCCTCGGTTTATCGAGAGCAGTACGGAAGAGTCTCGTTTAATCGACCATGATCTCAGTATCACATGGCAGGAACACTTAAAATTGACTCCCCAATAACGGATCGTACCCCGGGCTGTATCATGTTATATAGGACGTGAGGAGGTGATGAACCGAGCTCAGGTTCTACTCATTTCCTGCAAATATCCTGCGAGAGATTGCGCGCCCCCAACAACAAGCAGCACGGGGGATGACTCTTGGTATGCGAATCAAGTAAAAAGACGTTTATTGGGCCACTAAACTAGTTTTTAGTAGGCTTTGCACACTCCATCGAGCACGCTGGAGCACTGTTTACGAGTTGTGAACTTTCACTGACGTAAACCAATTCCTCCCGGACTTTAGCGTGGAGTGACGTGCGGAAGAAAAAAAAAACGCAGCACACACTCCATCAGACGGAATCAGTTTATTTCCCTTGTTAATTCTGGAGACCGCATTCTGGGAAAAGGGATTCTGGGATTCTGGTGAAATTTTAACTGGCACTGACATGATTGAGTTCAGCCGTTGCCCACGTCGGCTGGGTTTACTTTGCGTTCCGTTGGAAGGTGTCCAACATTGTGGTTTTTGAAAGCGGGCTCGTATCGCATGTGTCTTGCTTTGTGTGAATGCATGCAGACAATCGGGTTATAGGATAGGAGCAGCGTGTGCGTGTTTGTCGCCCCGGGAAGAATTGTTTCTACAAAAGTGTTTGAGTTGGAGTCCAAATTTGAAGCAGACACTCGCACACAGAAAGGCTGCGTTTTAAATTATCGTTAATGAAATCGTGTGGTTGCGGGTAAATGTGGGACATTGTTTAACTTTGAAATGGTTTTGTGTAGCTTTGGAAGATAATTTCCAAATGAGATATCAACACTCGACGCAGAACGCGTTCGGTGAGCTTTCATTAGAGGAATTAGAACACTACACACCACTGTTCCCAAACCACCCGTCTGCGGGACCGATCTCCCCATGGAGATAATGATGGTCCAGAGAGAGCGAGAGACAGAGAGAAGGTTTTGAAAACAAACTGCTTAATTTCCTGCCACGCTTTCCCTTACAGCCATTCCAGGAACCGTACACTCAACTAATCATACTTGAGTGCTCGATGCGTCCTTGCATCTCCATCACGTACGTTTTGGTGGTGAGGTTCACTCTCCCCCAGGTTCGCCGAAAGTGATCCTTCAGAACCCCTCCATTTCCACCCGGTTAAGATCACACACACATACACTACATCCTCTTAATTTTCATCATCGTCGCACTACTTCAACCCCCAAAACCGGGATGACTTCATCCATTATCCAAAAACCACCGGACAAACGGTTTCCATCAGCGAGTACGCTTTCCTTCATCTTAATGGACTAGGGTTTCGGGTAAGTGGCATCCCCGACACAGGTAGTGATCGCATTTCCCTCTTAAAGGTGAAGCTACTCCCGAGACTAGCGAGAGCACGGTATGTTGATTGCGTTCTAATTCTATGCTGCCTCTTTTCTCTCGGCACGGTCTATAGCCCTGGCAACAATTCACCAGCGGACTGAAGAATTCCATTTGCATGATGCACTTCGCTACCGGCGAGGGCGTATGAATCTTGCATCAGTCTAATTCATGACTTCCGACTCGAACCCCGGTCCCGAGCGGATCTGAATGTCTGTTTCGACTTCTTCCGGTCTTTCCTCCCGCAAAAAAGGAGCACCTTTACTCTCGGAATTGAATTCTTGCTCGGTTGTTGAGGTTGTGGCATACGGGCAGCTCGCCTAGTTGCCGGTGCTTGTTGGTACGCACATTTGCATTTTAAAGGATACTCTGTACCCGGGGCGGGGATAGGTCAAAGCTCGGCGCTCGGCAGGAATCGAGAGTTGGTATGAATTTTACCACAAAATATCCCAACATAGCCCGTGAGGGATACTCGGTGTGTGAGTGCCTTACAAACACAATCAGAATTGTTCCTCGCCTACAGAAAGGGCCGTCCAAAAAAGGCACATCGAGAGCTTTCACCTCAACATCCCTCTCCGAACGTTGCAGGACTTCCATCTCTTAAAGAATGTCCAGCATTTCCAATGCTTCGTGAATAACGAGATGCATATGGGACCCGACGATGCACTGCTGCACCCAGAAAAGCATTGGTTTACTCCCCAAACCGTCCTACCACAAGGGTACGGGCGTGATTCTTCCACAAACGCGACCACCACGGTGTCGGAATCGGTCGGTTGAGTTGGATTTAATTTCATTAATTTTTCAATCACCATGATATACGCCCTTTTGTACGCCCGGGCCGTTCGTTTAACTTTCAATTCTCCGTATAATAAACCTTCCTTGCTTCCTTTCGTTACTTACTGTTGCATCCCTTAAGCCTGCCTGTGGGGGGTTGACCACAGCTGTGGGATCCTTTGGCCGACCCGCCACAGTGAGGTTTGGGACGTAATTTTATTTTTGTGCAATGAGCCGGGGCTTATCGCTACGTTTGGAGAAAGGGGCGTGAGAGTTGGTTTTCGTTTTTCGTTGCCCCATCGTGCTGGTGCAAGGATTAACCGAAACAAAAGTCAATGCGTCGGAAAGCGCACTGGGAAAGAGTGACTGTGGACGAGGCAGCAAAAGTTAATACAGAGAGCTAATAGTTTCAGTGTTTTTGCAAGAACGAAGGCTCATGCAAGTAGAACTTCAGGCATTCCGACGAAGAATGGAGCCTTTCAGTAAAAAGCATTTGAAGAGCTAAGCTTTCAGTGGTTTTGCTATTATTTGGATAGATTTTGTTCCTCGTTATTACTGCAGTAAGGAACAACTAGGAAAATTGTTTCCAATTCCTTGAACTGTAATTTTAAAAGGATCAATGTTTGTTGTTAGTAAATAGTATTCTTTTTCTTTGAGATTCAGAGGTGTTAAGAGTGATATCTGCATTATAATGGATTCTCAGTTCTGAGATATTCTTCATTTTCAATTTCATTTGGATCTGCGAGTTTCTTCCAATAAGTCCAAAGCTTTGTAGAATTTAATTACCGCAAACACCTTGCGTCTATTTATTTGTGACTTAAAATATCACGCCCTGTTAATCATCCCAGGAAAATCCAATAAAACGTACATCAATTCGAAACCGTACACGACCGGCTGATGAAGTCCTCTTAATCTTCAACCACTCGTCGATCTCACACGGAACGACCTTTTACAATCTGCCAGCGAGTGCGACCAAAACGAACCTCAAAATGGGACACAAGGCTGCTTTGTTTCTGAGTTTTATGGTTATCGATTTGCCGGTGACTGCAAGTACCGAAGCCAACAGGGACGGTCGAAGTGTTTAGTTCGATTTTTGAGAAAGTAAGAACGTGTCTGCCCGAGCACCCGCGCTGTACTTGCTGGGCCGGTTTTGCAAATGTTTGTCGATTTCGTAAAATGGCAAAACCAATCAACGAAAAATGTGTACCACGGTGTGGGGCTACGAAGCGGTGAAGCCACGTTGGACGTTTCATTAATGAAAACATAAAAAATGCATACATTTTTCCCGCTCCATTCCCGGTTGAGTTCCCAACGGTTGGGGTTTTGGGATGTAATCGATTTCCGTTCCCGTGAAGCTGGTGGCAAAACGTGCTTAGACGAAGGTGGAAATGGATGAGTGAACAGAGCGCAGTGGAGAAAAAAGACAACGCCCAGGGAAGATAGATGAAACTTGCCGATGACGTGACTGGGAAATGAAATCGAAATGTTCCCCGTTAGCAAGTTTTCTCTACCCGTGGCCGGGGAATGGTCGAACGGGGATGAATGGATGAAGTTTGAGGGGTTTTTTTCGTGATTATCGAGCTTAAAGCAGTTCCGATTGGAAATTGGCCAACGGGACCGGACGGACGAATTTAATTATTTTTATTTGCATTTACTTCTACATTTCGTCGTATCGAAAAAAAAGAAATCCACAGTTGCGATGTTGTTGCGAAATGGTAGTAAGATTCTTTTTTTCAGTCGTCTATTTTTTACTCTTCCTTTTCCCCGGTGTACATGAACGTGTCAAGGTAACGTGCAGATGGAAATAAAAAAATGCTTAGAAATTATTTATATTATGCTGATCATACAACTCCCCTTTGCGGAAATTATTTTGGCATATCAACAATGTGTACACGGTAAAGAAACATCAATGTAAACAGTAACAGCACAGTAATATGAACGGAAAAAAGTCAGCTAACAACAACATTCAACGCAAGACAGGAAAGGAATAGTGAAGAGAGTGAAAATAGTAAGGATAACAGAGAGTTGAGCAACTGGAAGGGCATAGTGCATCTTCGCTAGTCAAAGAAACAGAGTGAGAGAAGGAAAGATGAACGACATTTCAAACGAAAACACAATAATTGGGTAACTAAACTTTGACAGGAGCACAGGAAGTTCCCTGCCCAAAAGACGGCACAAGAAATACGGAACAGAAATACATGAAAGGGTACACCTACACGTGAGGCGAACGGGCGATGAAGTATGTGTTTCATGAGCGAAATGGTAGCACGACGGCAATAAAATGGTGGCAAGGGAGAACCAAAAGAAAAAAAAACAAAAAGTCCCAAAAAGGGCTGACAGAACGATGACAAACGTGGTGGTCAAGTGACGCAATCGCGCTTTTCCTTGGCCAGTTTTCCACGAACAGCACGAAATGGATGTCGATGGATGATAAAAGATGTACAGAACAGTTCCATATGATGACAAAATGTGTTTTACAAAAAAAATCTTCAAAAACGAGCCAAACGAAAGGAGGAAAAACAATAACTGAAAAAGGAAAAACTCATAACGGGCTAAAAATTTTGAACAATAACACGATAACGCCCTAGACCCCCTACTGTGGCAAAGAGTGTCATCGAATGCGATGCGAACGATGAGATATATAGCTTATTGGTGAGGCTGAAAAGGTCCTTCGAACGTAGCGAACTTTTGTGTTCCCAACCGTTAGCCTGGAAGTGGTGTAGCCAAATCGTGGTAGCGAACTGGTTTAGGTTTTTTTTCCTTTTTTGTTAAAATTTTGTTTCTGTTGTTTTGGGCACAACAAATTTTGTACGAGCCTTTTTCTTTTGTTTCGATGTACCATTTCAGAGCTCGGCGAGGGTGAGTGTGGTCAAGAATTTTGGGAAATTTTTAACGAGACGACTCCCATCGGAAAGATTGTGAATGATATTTGATCGAATGTGTGTAAATATGAAACCGAACTGTCAATGAAGCTGTCAAAATGCTGATTAGTATTTTAGTATTCGACAGCAATGTTGACGTATGATAACAACATGGCAAGTCTCATATTTACTAACACATTTGTTTGGTTTACTGTTTAATATGATGATGTCAACTAATACTGTATGATGTTCTGATACGAATGCGGTAATAGATTTGAAATTATGCCCATATGGATAAGAAAATAAAAGGAAAATTAGATCCCCCCCCATTAAACAAAAACAGGGCGAAGAGATGTGATCAAATAACGTTCCTTGGAAAATAATTCCATTAACATACCTAAAACTAAACAGCTTAAAAAATGGAAAAGCTAAGGTGATAGTACTCAAGAAGAGCTACAAAAAACACACGCACATATACGAAAGTACTTACTCGATAAGCAATTGACGTAATGATTCCGCATCCTCCCCATCGCATCGATCGCTCTTCCGTGAGCCGAGAGAACCGGTACCGTCTCCTATGTACCTTGGCCGCTTAAGTCCACTGCCGGGCGAATGACGCGTCCCGGTTGACGAACGCCCATCGTCTACGCCACTGCTCCGTTGCGAATCGATCGACTGGGAACGGTAGACTGGCGGGCCGGCATGGCGGAAAGGAAGATACACTTTTAGGTATCAGGTTAGATGATGTTAGACTAATGGTATCCAGTGCTGTGAGCAGAATGTAGCATTATAGTGGTGGATGTACAGGCGACATGATGATGGTTGTTGTTAACGAGGAGGATGGTCTCTAATCTCCCATTGCCCCTTTTCCAAGCATGGGCACCAGGTGAGTTCGGGATGATACCGTGAATCGACATTTTATAATGGTTACGATATAAAAATAAAACGGTTTCGAACAGAAGCGGAACGATCTCGGCAAGGAATGTTGGGGGATCTTGGCAGGAGTCAGTCAGATTAAAATGAAACAAAAGAAACGCACAGAATAAGAGGTACGGACAAACGAAGCCTACGTTCTGAAAATTATCCCATCGCCTGGTGGTAAGGCAGGAACGAATACGGATACAAAACGAGTAACGATTCCATAAAAATGAACGAACGCGGCACAGCGCGTCTCGTAAATGTCCGGTCTCGTAAAGTTGTTGACGCCATTGTGGTCGTAACAATAAAATCGAATGTGATAAGAGATGGGCCTTTTTCTAATCACCGGGCAAAGACGTTTCAATTTATTTCGATGTTTTGTAAATGTGTTTCTCTTTAACTTTTTTTTTCGCTTTTGAGCTATTGAAGTTTAAACCTGGTCAACTTGGTTCATACACTTATTCTTTGATATTGGAGATATTAGTCCTTGGAGCTTCCTCTGCATAATAATCCCTACGAGCCGATTTAGATTATTAATTTTCCATTTTGAATAAATATTCTCAATTCCATGCTTAAGACTTTCCAGAAGAAAGGCGATTACAATGTTACAATGCCCCTCGCATTCTTCATGTTGAAAGAACACCTGTTTGTTCTAGCAAACGTTTAAAAAAAACAATGTTGAAAAACTGCCCAAGACGGTGTATTTACGGTTCCATTATCGCATCAAATTGTATCGAAATGATAATGTTGCAGAAATACCTCCCGTCATCAAATCAATGAGCCGTGTTACGATGCCATGTAGAGTACGGCAGGTGACCCGTAGGAAGCCGGTTCGAATTGTGCCGGACGTACAATATTAATGGAAAATCAACTTCTAGAACCTTCTCTCCTCGCCCACGATCTAGATGTGTCATTTTTTTAATGCTCCAGTGCTTGTTACCTGTACAAGGACTACCCTTCGAAAGTACCTCCAACAAAAAAAAAAGAAGTGAAATACATACAAAGCTTGCACGAAGTGGTTCATTTCCGAGTTTTCTCATCCTCGCTCCAAAGTTCTATTTCCGTTAGATGTATCTTCTTCGAATCAATTCGAATCGAATTGCCAATGGTGATGGTGTCAATTCCCACGAATTCGATTTCATTCCTGTATAGGGCTTCCCTTCGCACTGTCAGACCTATCGTTTGATGAGTGAAGAAATGTATTCCCTTTCCTCGCTCCAACGACACCTTCTACATCCGCATCCCGCGCATACGGAAGGGGGCTTTCGAGTTTCATTTCCCATCAAAGGTTCCATATGCGAAGGGCTCTAATCAATCTGCACATTCGATCCGATTACCACCGCATGATGCGATGCCGGAAAGCTTCTTACTCATTCTTACCGTCACCGATCCTTGCTTCCGATTTCTTGGAACTTTACACTTCCAACTCGAATCTCAACCTAAGCTGCTTTTGACGGTACATCCCCGAAGAGGGCGGCACAGTCGGAACGGGACGGGTCGCTCCGGAATGGAAGGATGACGTGAAAGGTAAACCGGAAGGAAGCTCCCCGGGAAAGAGAATTTTAATTTAAATTAGTTAACGGACTGCCAGCGTCCGACAATGAAATATTCAGTGCAACATACTACGAACCCCGGGAAAAGTCTTCCTGGGTCTTCAGGGTTTGTGCTCCATTCGGCGCACCGTTCGAACTTTTTCGTCTTTTCCCTTCTACGGGCCACTTTCGGTCTCGTTGTACAAGCATCATGTGCGAAAGCTTCTCAACGTGTAGGAGTTTCAAAGCGGTAGTTTGCCTTCGAAATGATAGAATTAAACAGACCTGCCGATGGTTCATTACATACGTCCGAGCGAGTTCCGATTCTGGACTTATTTAACTGTTCTTTGGAATTGATTTTACCCGAAGAAATGAAGCAGGATATATGCTGTGGTACCTTTTTGACCTTCCATTCTTCTTGGGGGTTTTGTGGAAAGTTCCATCCTGCACAGCTTCCTTGCATAAAAGAACGGACATTGGTTAGTCGGTGAATAGAGACATATGAGGTACTCGGATATCTTGTTGAAGATGGCCATTTTCTTCATGGCCGGAGATTCATGCCGTTACGTGTAGTACGACAAATGGAAGGAAGATAGGAAATGGTTAAGTTGAGAATAATCTGTTACCTCATCCAATGAACTTGGAATCTGGCTGGTAAAGTAAAATTGATTCTTTATCACCCCGAGGTCCAAGCATTCTTACGGTCGGGCCATAATAAATTTCAATTCGATGGACTTTGCCCAGTGATGTGAGATTAGATTCTTTCCCGGTAAAGAGGCAACTCTATCATCCTGTTCCGAGAGCTTCAATTAGATGGAACAAATCAACTCCAAACAGGCCAAGATCACCGGGAAATACTGTGTGTTCAACCGATGGAGTGAGACTCGTCAACGACCTGCCAGGTACGTGAAAGAAAATAAATAATCGAACTAAATCGGGAACCGATTGGGAAGCGTGATATGCGATGGATGGATTGGTATTACTCGTTTGCTCGTTACCGATGTCGATAACGAGACGCCATTTGCTTACTTACCGTCCGGGCGTACTCGAACTGGAGGTGAGGTCAGCTTGAGCGTTGATGACAGGGCCTGTGAATCCAGGGGCCCACTAAAGACATAATCATACGTTCCTTCCTGGCCCAATGTTGATACTACCGGTGGGTGTGACATTTGGACGTCATGACGATTTTATTTACGCATTATCCGTTCATTTAAGTATCCAACGGAAAGGCATGTAATAGGGGGGGAAAAGCGATAAATGTTTGATTAGTGTGATTATCGTGACGGGCTACGTACTGTGCTACGATTACTTACGTGAACGAAAGCGATTGATTAACGGACAAATAAAGTGGAACTGATATCACCGAAATCACATATTCAAAGCACAATAAACAGAAGAATGGGAAGTGTCAAACGTGACATGCAGGATAACAGAAGAGATAAAGAAGGCAACATAAAAATGAACCGATATCTTCAAAATGCAATAGTGCACTAATCAAACGTGTCAGAGGAGGAAAAAACCAACCTGGATACACGGACAGTGGTTGCAGCACTTGGGTTGATCTTAATGGTGGTGGTAATGGTGGCAGTTGAGGCTCGGGGCCGTTCGAAATGGAAGACGGAGGAGAGATCATCGAAGGGTCGCCGTTTGTCGCCATAACATGGAGACGGCCGGCTATCGAACCGATTTTATGACGAACCGGATTTTTGTGGTCGAATTAACCGGTGTGCGTGGATGTACAGATTAAGTTATAACGAGCCGACATTCAAGTGTGCGTCGTGTTAGCGGGCGTGTTAGTAGAGTGGAGAGAAAAAGAGAAGAATATCAAAGATTATGGTTAGTAAAAGTATTGGAAGAAGCAGGTCCCTGGTTCTGGGGAAACGATATTCATTTATTTTTATATCACTACACATGTTACGACATTGTCCTTTATGTAAAACCATTATCGGGCCCGGTTCGTGTCCTGCTCTGTTTAATACGCCAATCCCAGAAATAACGACTGCATAGGACATAACCTCCTGTACCGTAGATCGAATTGCAGACCTAGGATTTTCACCTGACACAACAAACGACTTGAAATGAAGTGATACGAAACCGCAAATCCTAGTCATCAGACGGCACGGAAATGATGGTCCAACCCTACGGTAAATATAAGTTACAGCCATTTGCTGTGGTACGTAATTCCCAAACCGTGCCTGGTCTGCCAATAAGAAATAGTAATAAACAAAACAAATATCTTCAAGGCGAAACCAGGAAGCGTTCGAGTGTGTCTGGCTTCCAGTTGCTCCATCACCGGTGTTTCTCAATCGAACTCGTATCCGCCATCGTCCTCCGGGGTCGAGCATTTCGCAATCTTCCAGTGTAAGTAACTGGGCAGAGCTTTTGTTTCCCGTGTTTCTTTTGCATCCCTTTTGCTCGTATCGTTACGTTTTGTATCGTCCTTTTGTCTACCCGTACCAAAGTTTCCATCCAATTGAACACCACAAAGACACAAACACAGCCACACCACGAACCACCCTTACTAATATGCTTCAACTTCCTGTTCCTGTTTCCTTTTCCTTCCGGGCGGTTGCTACCGGGGCAAGAATTGAAGGATTGGTGGCCACTATACCATGGCCACTCACATTTTGATGAAGTCACGTGAAGCGCCATGTCATGCAGTGGCAGAAGTTAGCTGCACAGGCACGAATCTGCCCACAAGCACGGCTGCCACGTCCTACTGTTTGCTTCAAGGCGCAAGGTTTGCATACCTTTGGCAACCCGAACGTCTTGCTGTTGCTGTCCGTCGCTCAGCTCGATGCCACGTTCCCAATGTCTTCGGGTCCCCCCTCCAAAGAATTCCCCCCCCAAGGTGCTTCATCTTCTTCGGGCATAACTGTGTGTGGCCGTGTGTATGCAAATAATGCTTTGCCGAGACTGGAAGATCGCGGCTGGACAAGGGACAAAGGGCACGGCGACGGTGGTGTCGCTCCGCTTGTGGTGTGAGCATTATTTCCTTCAGGTGGATGAATTCTGTTACCATACGTGATACGTGAGCCGTTCGTTCTTCTTCATCATCATCTCTCGGGTGTATGAGGGCCATTCAGATGTTTACACATATACACACACACATACCCATTGACCAAGCATTCCAACAACGGCACAGGAATGGAAAACGTGAATAAGTAAATATGCACGATCTAAATAATATTTCACGGCTGGTTGCTCCAAAACACACGCGGCATTCAAGAGTATAGCCTGTGTGTGTGAGAAGGGGGGTTGGAGTTGGTGTTCTGGCACACATACCCATTCCCTGGTGCTGCTCGATTACATCGCACAAGCACGCCCAGTTTTCATGATCCGTACTTTCCCTTCAGTGTGCTCCTGATGTTTGTGTGGATGGTCTACTAGTAAGGATAGGTCCCGACAGAGTTCAAACTGGGTAGGTACCGTGGAAGTATCAAAGGCCCCATGCTCTACCTCCAACGATGTGTGTGTCCCAATCACACCAACAAGTTGATTCCGTTGGAAAGACGTAGCTCGTTAGGTACAAACGGATGACGAGCATCCCGCCAGGGGAATTGGGCTCAGTTGCAAGTCAGCAGATGCAGGCGCCCGGTGTACCGGTGGTGGCTCCGGAAGCGCACAGCCAGGAGATATATTTTTCCCCTGTACCGAAAGTATTTCGCTCCGGCCCCTTTTGTGTCGAATCAGTAGTTTATGAAATTATGGTTTCTGCGATAATCTTTGAACCGGATGCGCCTGAATCTACCACAAAACCCCATCCATCCCTTTTTTGGTCGACTCCGGTGCGCTTGGTTGGTTGACGTCGTACCAGAGTTGATGGAGGTACAGGAGGAACCAACAAACAAGCACCACAATATGGCTACTTTCGGGTAGCTAGTTCATTCCATTGCTGAAGATTGGATTGGCAGAAGCTGCCTCCGGGCCATCGAGGGAGCGTTCCAAAGGAACGAATTAGTTTACCGGAAGATTGTGCGAACTCGGTACGATTTCGACGCGATTGAGTGAACCGTTGATTCATGCGTGATCTGCCAAGATGATGAAGATGATGATGATGGGTGGGAGAAGAAAAAGGGTACGGAGGCCCGAAGGAATGGCACAGGGGAAAATCAATTGTTGTGAACGATGAGCCGAGGCGTGTAAGATGTGCAATCTCGGCTAATGGTCAGTCTAAAGGTCAGCCTGTCATCGTTCTGCGTGTCAGGGGACCGGGACTGGCGTCTTAAATCATCAAGGCTGATAGGGGGGTGGGAAGATTGTAATAATTGCAAATGATCGACAGGATGGTGGTCGGTTCGCATCACGGGAAATAGAGTCGAACGCCTTAATCGGAATTGTGCTGTTAGACGATGATATTCGGCCCCACATTGTGTGTGGACGTCAATTCGCACAACTGTGGGATAACAATATTGTTCGCATAAGCCGAAAGGGAAAAGGAAAATGGGAAATGCCACTAATTTGAACGATCCAATGATATGCAGTACGCTCTTGTTAAAGGTCCGGATAGGAAGTAATCAGAAAATCTGTTGGGATCGTTCAAATAATTACTTACGGCGCTGCATACTAGTATTAATCGGAGTCGATCCAAAACCACTTTGGAATTGTTTTGATAATCCGAATAATAGCTTTCTGGCTCCTTTCATTAATTATCTGATTCCAATTAATATTGCACTATTTGTTAAACATTAGAGTAGAACTTTGCAATCTTAACAACTCAATTTTAATTTTTCTCACTACGATACATTCAGAAATCTATTTTTAAAGGTATTCCAGAGCCTAAATGTATGCAATTTATATTACAAAATTTGCTTTTCTCGAATTTTTCCCTTAGTTTTGGTACCTTTGTTGCGAAAGATCATTTCAAAAGGTTTAAATTTTAATAACGCATTTTGTAGAGATTCTTACAAAACATCAAAGGGACACAAATAAATGTAGCATGCCGTTATACTGGTCCAGCATGTTCACCGAACTTCTCGATTTCCTTTCAAACTGATTGTGCATTCCAATTGTGAAAGCAACAATTCCTTCAGCACGCAAAGAATGTTTAAACCACATGGGGTATACGGGACGTTCGAGCGGATGGGGTGAATTACGAACAAACGAACGATATTTGCCATTTCCGGGCAGCATGCCCAAGAACTCCGCCACACTGTGGTTAGCTTCTAAGCTTTGGAACTTTCGGGAACCCTTACCGCATGTAACGGGCTATTATTTGCAATTATTCTCCATCCTGACAGGTACCATTGCTTCGGGTTCCAAGTAACAACCAGGCTAGTGGTAATGATGCACTGTGCACCTCTGTGTACTTGCACCTGCATACAGAACTGGCGCACCACATTCCACCGGCCACTTTTTACTGCGCACTCCACATGGCGTACAGGTGGAGCGGGTTCAAAACAATCACAGTCAGAAACGCACCCTAAATGCCACTTTCAATTGCGTTTTACAAGCCAATCGGACCACACCGGTGCCATGCTTGGTGCGTCCGGGAGGTCACGAAAGGTTGGAATGCTGGCAAACGTTTCAAAGACATTCATTTGAATTGTTTTGTGAAAATTGCACACCTCAAAGGAACTCAAGAAAGGGCAACCAGGGGGGTTTTGGGAAAATTGGATTTCGGACGGGAAAGGGTCGGTGGTTTTATTTTTCCCTACTACTATTAGAAACTATGAACATACAACCCCATTTCTTTAGGCTACACTTTTCGGGAAAACAAAGCAATAAAATGCGTGCTTCGAAAAAGCACAACGGCAGCAGTGGTTTGTTGTGGGGAAAAGGGTACACACATACACACGTCAAGTTGGAGGTGGAGTTGAAGGTGAAGGGTGAGAGAAAATGTAAATTAATCTAAACCAACTAACACGCAAACCATGACCATTCTCTCTAAAAACGGACGATGTGGGTTTTTGTGTGGGACTTCATGCTAAGTCCTTAAGAAAACTCATAAAGACTCAATAATCCATCAAGTGAGTCCGTGGGCGTGACATGTTGCTCCAAACTAGCCCTGCCAGCCATGCCGTCCCTTTTCTGTGGACTGCTGGAATGAATGTAATCAGCTCCATCAGTTCCCAAACGAACTCTGGGATGGATTTTGGCTTGCGGAACACAAACAAACCTCCTAAACTCGGTGACGGAAGGGTTTGACTTTCCATCTTTCCACGGTTTCGTTTTTGCTGTCTGCTGATGTCCTTTCGTACGATGGCGTACCTCATGCCATCGGTCCATTTGGCAGACGGCAATCGATAATTTATGAGCCAAATCTAGGTTAACTTTTGTTTTCCACGAAAACTCATTTAAAACTCTCCGCTCCATCCACCACACGCTTCCATTACCTTACCCTGAGAAGGTTATGCATCTCTGTATGTGTATGAGTGTGTGAAGGTTGCTTTCTTTGGTGGACTGTAGAAAGGAAAACATCCCTTTTCTTAAATGGAAGGACAATTGTGGCAAATTGTCGTCCCTTCACATCCAGCAGGGAAGTTTCGATTGCTCGACAAATGGCTGCCGGGGATTGGTGGAACCCAGTTTACAGCCACCATCATCAGACTGCAGTGGAAACCGTTTCCTCCATCGCTGGTCTGTGAGCGTAGGGCAGGTCGCCATCATAAATCGACCGTTTTTAAAGCCCTCGAAGGAATTTATTCTGGTTGCCAAATAATAACACATAAATAAAGAATGCCCCGGGACCGGACGCGGTTTTTTGGGAAGCTTCTGAAGTTTGCGAACCCATTATGATATTCTGCCAACGTGCTTTCCACCAACCCGCTTTCGGTCGAGCTGGGCCGAGCGGTTTTGTGTGACAAAGCTCCAACACGGAAACGTCGACTTTACCGTCAATGAAGGACAAAACGAGATACTTCAAAAACGAAACCAACGCAAAACACTCACTGGAAGGAGAGTGAGAGAGAGCGGGAGATACAGAGAAGCATTTGAAGGAAAAAATACATCCCAAATGTCATAAATATTATGGCTGCCGAAGTTGGACGAACGGACAGAGCTAACTGGGCAGGAAGATGAAAAGGATCTCCGCATCATGCCATTCTCGTCCACGCTGGATGGCCCGGGCGGTTTGGTTGGCGACGTCTGAGAAATATGTTTCCAGGACATTCATGGCATAACCTTGCGGAAACGTTGCCACAGCAAATGGTGTTTTGGGGGAACCGTGGGTTCGGGGAAGGGCATGGGAAAATGTGAACTTCTACGGGCCAACCGGGGGCCAACCATCTCACAGCCATCAGTGATCAGCATTCCGGATGTGCACAATAAAACATACATACATTTATAACGACCCTTCAGAAAGCCATTAAGGACATTAAATGGAAATAAACTGTTGGACACCTCATAAATCACGACCACCAAAGGCACAGTAATGAACGGCAACCGGGGCAACCGGAGTTCGGATCGAATGCTGGCAAGCCGGGGTAACATTGGGTAACACCTCCTGGAGGTTCTATGCAAGCGTAGCTATTTTCGGTAGGCAAACCCATTTCACTGCACAAGAAGGGCATGCACATCTGGTGACGGTTTTGAATGGGACTGAATACTGCTGCAGGACGTTCCGTATATACTCTGCCTTTCAAAACTAATGATCAGTTTCTGTGGGGTCGAGAGCAGGGAAATCCGAGTTGTGAGTTTCTCTCGGAATCACATTATCCCTATGGCAATGAGTTTGTATACGTCATACGCTTTGAAATAGTTTCGGTAGAATTTCCTCCTCGGAAACATGTCAAACCACTTCAAAAAATGATACGGAGAAGTGATTTGTGCAATCTATAAGCTCTGGTAGATTGAATTAAATCTTTTGAAATTTTTTTAATATTAAAAAATGTTATAAGCTTCAAAGAATTCGTGTTATATTTGCTAGTACTAAGAAAAATTAATTTATAGCATAAATATTGTAGTAATCTAAGACAAACTAAAAATTAAACGATTTAAATTATTCAACTTCTTTTCAAACCCGATTTGGACATCTTACTTATTCACATTTGGCAGAGTCTTTTAATAAGCATTTCAACATTGCGCAAATAATTGAACAGTTGTTCAACACATTACGAAGAATGCCGTCCGCATTATTTGTCAATATCAATCACAAAATCCTTTCGACGAGGGTATCCAATGATGCACTCCGAAAGACGGGAAAAAGATACATTTACATTCCACTTTCCAAGTTGCTGCTGTACTTCCCATCACGATGAAAGCTGTTCGAAGAGATTAACTGTTTACACTACTCGCTTCCCCGCCAAATCACCCATCGATGGTAAGAATGCTTTCGGATGCGATTGTTTTCATTTTGTTTTCATCCATTCGACGGTTCTTTTGGGAGTGAAATTCGTACCGAGTACCAGGCGCCTCCATTTGTTTGGTCCGGGTTTGGTTTTTCGGGCAGCATGGATACATAAATTATGTATTGTGCAGTGTGTAAGTAGCGTAGTATCGGTCAGAAAGCAGATGAGAAAACAACCAAACTTGCCCGAAGCGCGTCAAACTGATAAAGTGATAAATGATTCATAAATTCTGCCGGATCGTGGGGTGAAACTTTTCGAACGAGCTCGTTTCAAGTATCGTTGAAGAATATGTGCGTGCTGGATAGTTTCAGGCTGCTTTTTCCTCCCTGGAGTTTGGAATGTGACGTCAAGCTGGATGGGGAAAGGGAAGGAGAGGTGCTTATTTGTGACCATTTACCATTCAGGTTATCCTTTCAGCACCCGAGTATGGGGCCACTACGAGCGAACAAACGAACCCCGTATGCCCCTTCCGAACAAAGACAGACCTCCCGTCACTTGCCAGGCACAAAGAGGTCAATATGTTGCAAACAATGCTACGCACGCCCAGAGAAAACGTTCCAGAGGTTAACAACAGTTGCGCCACCTTCTTGATTGATAGCGTGGGAATCCTCACACCAACGTTCGTGCCCGATCGGGAAGGTGTGACCTTTTGCGGTGTGGTACACGGTGCGTTACTTGCCACGCAGACCGTGTCTATGATTGATAGCACCTGATTGGACGCGCAGAACGAATCGCAAGGGTTGGGGCCAACCGTCAACGGAACGCACTTCCAAAACGGATAAAAGGTAATCATTCACTCACATTTCCATTATGGGCGTCCCGGAATGCCTACGTACCCTACGTGCTGTACTGCCCGCAGGAGGGTCCTTCTGTTTCCGAAGTCAGGTAAAGGAGAGCTCATTTTCTCACCAACACCCCATTGTAGGGATGTAAACGTTGGGGAACAGCGAACAAAAAAAAAGTCGACAATGGAAGAAACTAAGGACACCTTCCCGCATATCGCAAATATGTTTGTGTCGGCGTAATGGTAACGAATCGAAGAGGAACCCACGCACTATTCCGAACCGTTCGCGTGTCGAGTGACAGTCAAATTAACGAACGTCGGATGTGTGTCTATCGATACGATTATTATTTGTGATCGTTCCTGTCCGGTCCGGGCATCATTTATCAAAATCCAATATTGAACAAAATGGTCGATAGGAGAGGGAGCGTTGGTACAAAAGGGTCCCCCTACACCACCCGTGCAACATTGGAACTCAACCTGGAGGTTTGGGAAATGACAAGAAATCACTCAATTATCCTTTGTGGGACACGCACCACAACACTATACAAAAGCCACCGAAATAAATGATCTGCACCAAGTGATTGAAAGGTGTGTGACGTGATAGGGAAAAGTATCACTTCCGTCTCTGGTGGTAGGTACTTGCCGGTCGGTACTCGGCTGATCACGATAATAGCGAAAAGCAGTAAAAACCTGTCAATATAAATGATCACTTTATCAAGGGTGCACCAACACCAAGAAGACGGTGGCCGGGATAGTGGTCAATACTTCTGTCGCTGACAGTTTCGAGGGTGTTTTTCTTGTTTTGTGGAAATACTTGCGTAAAGAAACAATCGAAGATAAATGATCGTATTGCGTGGAGTGTAGGATATTTGTTTATGGCATTTCGGAGGACTTCTGTAGACATCTTTTTGCATAGTTGTATTGACCAAGGTCGTTTGAACCATCTGAGACTTCTGGAGAGTCTTTAAGTTTGAAGTAATTCCCAGAAATTCTCTAATTCTAAGGCTTCAAACAAAATGTTGGAGTGAAATTCATCACGCTTCATCTCTGATATGTATGACTCGTTAGCTGCACTTTATACAACTTTGTCCATGTTTGAAGTTAACTCCATCAATCCCGATTGCTCAACTGACGACCAGTTAGAGCTTCACGGTTCATAGACATGCCCTGGACAAGTCGTTCCTAGCTGTTCCAGACGATCAACGTTCCAATGAAATCACACAGACGCACACCCTTCTACACAGAGCACACATAGATACGTGAGAAACACTACTCCAGAATACTACTACCAGCATTCGATCCCAGGTGGTAGCCGGTACTCCCCCGGTACCGGATTGGGCGCGTTGAGGTGGAAAATGAGATTTTGAATTTTTCAACAGTCAGTGTCCTCCCAATCTACCTCGACCGGGAGATGCCGTCGTCGTCGGCAAGTTAGTGAAGAGTTAGTTTTTACTGGCTTTACCATCATCGTCTCGTAGGATGCTCCGTTTATCACGTCACACCGAAAAGGGTGTCCTCCGGGGTTCCAGTGTGCATGATTGATAAGCAGACGTAATAGATATCATTGTTAGGTACGTCCGCAACATGTACCTGTTAAGCATTTCAGGGTAGAGTTAGTTAAATCTTCACTGAAGATTCTAGACATTGTGAGGAATTTTTCTTCTAATTAACCAGCAAACAATATGGGACTAATATGCACCATTCCTTGCACTTATCAACGCGTCTCATCACTTCCACATCGACAGCCATATTTCCCCGCAGGAAACCCTTCCTCCAAACAGCGGAAGGTTTTTATAGCTTTATGAATTATTTGCAAGTATTTTGTTTACGACCCGTACCCAAAAACCCCTAACCTCATCACTAGGTCCCATCCGTGTTTGACGGGTGGGCATGATCCCTTCCTTGCCGGGCAAGCAGCAACCGATGGGTTTTTATCCTCCTCCTTGGAACACCCGTTCCTCACCCTTCCGCAAACTGTTGCCAAAATGACGGCCAAAGTAGCATCAACAGCAATCGTCACAGCCGCATCCGGTCGCACATCGACTGACTTTAGCACGGTGTATGAAATCCTTACACCCACCCCTTGAAAGCAGTCCATTTACCGGGTGACGAAAGCATGATGGAAGCGGACCCAACCCCTTACCCGAGCGCACCCGAGAGCAGTGGAATGAATAATTTAGTTTTAAAACAGTTGTCAACAAGGGCTTAAATATTGGATGATGAAATTTTTGAAGTACCACCCTTTGCGATGGTGAGCAGAGATGATGTGCGAGCATCGTGAAGCTTTTCCAAAAATGTTCCCCATTAACGGTAGAAACAGATTGTTTTGCGGGACATCCGTGCGGGTTTCCACTCACCAAAGGGATGCATCCGGCGAAATGGCGTGTAAAATGGCGAAATCCGGCTGGGAGTTATTTCTCCTCGCTTCCCATAAGCCGTCGTGTGATATTTTTCTGTTCGAACGAACCGCACAGTGTATGGGACAGGATTTTCTCACCAACAGCGTGGCTTTTTTGGAACTACCGAATGTACTCACTCGTGGACAGAATTGTTTTCAATTTTTACACAAATAAAAGGTAGCCAAAAACGCAGCGGATTTTAGCACTCGATTGGAAAAGTTTGCATTTGCAAATGAAAATCGTGTGCAACAAAAGCAAAATGCTCCGCCGGCAGCTTACAGAAGCGATCGGTACGCGGGGTTCGGTTGTTAAAATATTCAACTGCATCGAAATCCATTTGCCGATAGCGACACCAGAAAAAAAAACATCAACCTAGTCTCGTGACAGGGTTTTTGTCCATTATCGAAAGTACTTTGTAATGGAGCATGCGAGTATCGGTGCAATGTTTGCAGTATAATGTTTGCTAAACGTGCATTCGTTTGTTTTCGTGTGCTGAGATGTAGGGGGAAAAAATAAAATAGTTTCAACAAAACAAATGAAAATAAATACCCATTCCACGCGGTGACAAGCACTTTGATGTGCATGAAGCAACACAAAAAAGCGGGAATGTTGGAATAAAATGCGAGACTACCAAGCGCAACAAGATATAATGACATCGTTTCGACATCACTCGGAGAGTTTGGTACAGGGAAGAACAAACAAAATAAACAAACAAAAAAACCTATGAAACTTCATCTCCCTCAGTGCACAGCAAACTCTACATTGATTCGGAAAAACGAGTTTTCCTTTTACGCACACCATACGCCCCCAAACCCTATAGTAGGGGTGGCAAATGCGACATCGGTAGTCGAATTGCAAAGTATCTCCGGCACAACAATAAACATTGAGCAGATAGCGATCGTTAGACTTTTGTGCGAACACGAAACCGTCGGTTTTCGTGAACATTGAGACGCTAGTTAAAATTGAACATTGGTTTCCGTTAGCGTGTTTTGTCGTTATTCGATTTTTTTCTTATTTTGTAAACCACTCCTTTTGTTCCTTTGTTTTGGTGCCCCACGGTGTATATGAGGCACAAAAACAACCGAAATGTGAAATGTGTAAATTGAAAAACGAGATGCGAGAAATTGCAACCAAACGGCCACGCTCGAGCGTTTTGCAGAAAGTCTTCCGAATAACACAGATACACCCTTTTTTCGTTTTTCCAGCCCACTCCGAGCGAGGGATGGGTGATAAAATGAACCGGATGTAATTGGGTATTGCTAACTTTACAACCAACTATCAATTTCATTCCACATTTCGCTTGTACTGCTCGGAGAACTCTTTGGTGCTTCAAATTGTTGCTGTACCAGTGGAGAAGGAAAAACTTCTCACGAATGTAAATTTACCCGGTACCCAGTCGGGAAAACAAATGTTGGACAAACCATCTCGGTGGGAACATGTTAGGAAAGCTTCCTATCAGCCGCTTACACATTTTGTTTCATGCTAATGTTATGTAGTGTAGACGGAGCAAATGAACTTGGGAGGTGTGAAAAATCAAAACGTATGGTTGTATGACTTTATGACCCCTTGTTACGACTCTTATGGGCATGTAATGTTGTAAAGTCATTGGAACATAAAATAGATGCTTTTTTATTCTATAGACCCCTGCCCTTCCGGTAGGTAATCAGCTTGAATTTCCAAGCGCTGAATTCAATTTTAGGCGTGAATGCCTGAAGATATGCAATCCACTGATCAAACGGAGCTTTGAAAATGAGAATGTGGAACAGATTGCATTCTTTCAGGCGCAATAAAGAAATTAATACTACTTTTGGGATTGTGATGTGCGACTTACTGTGTTGGGTTAGATATGCTACGATGTACCAGTGTTTTAACACACATTTTGATTGTATCTTCGTTTGATGTTGATTTTTTTCGAACAAGGTAATCTTGTTACCGCATAGTACTATTTTACAGCTCAAAAATTCCATCAAGGCTAACGCAAGGCCGCTAGAAACGAGTTTCTTTACAGCTGACACACCGCAGCCAGTTAGACGGAGCAAAATGTTGCAGAACCCATCATTGAAACCAGTCCACCCTATTCGATTTTATTATCCGACGGCACAGAACAGCACACGGAACGGGTTTCCGTGATGACGCGCAGTTAGGCAAGGACACAGTGTGCCAGTGTCCATAGGGGATGTGGCTTCGGGAAAATTGGAAACCCTTTTTCTCACCTTTCCCTCCATCCCTATTGTGCCACCGTAATCGATGTCAGTGGTGTATTTGTGGCTGTTGAGAGAATTTCAAAGTGCACACACACGCAGTGTGCCAACCGACCGTCTTCGGTCCATCACCGTCCACCAAAGTTCGAAACGAAGTTCGATTTATTTGGCTCCGATTTAGCCGGTCGGCAAAAGCTCACGGGAAATTATTTCGGGTTTGTTGCGGTGCGAACGAAGCCCATCGCTTCTTCCTTTTGAAAATAAAGGGGTGTTACCCAAATGGGACATAGTAAAGGAAACGAAGACCAAAAAAAAAAATCCGAATACACGACATCAGCAATAGCAAAACTGAAAACTGAAAACTGTTTCCAAACGGTTGCTTCTTGTCTTACGCTATCAAGCTCTGCTGTCGTTTACCGCCACCACACCACATGTCCACAACTTCTGCACGTAACAACCAATCCATACACGTAGCTGGGAATCAAGGATGTTTCTTTTTTATAGTCTTACCTCCACTCGGGACGGAGTATTTCGTTCAAATGCGGAAGTCATCGTTACGAATTCTCCAAGGAGACTATAGGAGCAAAGCCCCGGTGCAGAATGGGATGGGATCGGGCCGTCTGGAGGTGAATCCCGCGGGGAACGGGGTTGACGTTGGAAAATTGAAATCGACTGCGATGGCGTCCCTGCACCCCGGCTGTCGAACTTGATTACACTTCCGGATTTCTTGCCATGGAAGGAGTTTTGCGTCTGTTCCTCAGCCGATTTGCTCGCTTGGTGCACAATAAAATTGATAAGATATGTTATACTGTCGGTTTTATTGACATCATGCACCACGGCCGAAGAGGTAGTTGGTGGGCATGAAAGCACATCTTATGGGCCAACAGAACCAAGCCAAAACTTCCGTAACTTCCCAACAATGGGAAATCTACAAACAAAACTCGATGGTGGAGATAAATAATTAAATGAACGCTCGTAACATCCGGTGAGAACTGGGGGCCGGATGCCTAAGACGAGTCGATTGAAGCAGTATGGAAAAGATTTAATTATGATAAGTGACAGGTCTGGTGTTAGCAGGCCGAATTATCGCGAAGTTCCCATCGCGGTGAGATGTTAGACCGTTCTTACGAGACACACCGACGTGACGCGTATGTTCTGATGGACGTCAACTTCGGCGGTGAACTTACTTTAAATGCTAACTCGATTATCTAGAGTCCCCGGTGGTAGAGTTGTGTAATTATTAAAGTCTTTTCGGGCGGGAATATGATCCAGATTGACCGACAGTTAAAGCTGGTTCGGTGATTACGAGATCTCATTAATTTAAATTGAATTCTACTCGAACCACTCTGATTCAATTACACTTCATGTCGCTCTAATGAGACTTCAGGCAGGTGGGTGATTTTTTTATACTTTCCTTCCTTCCTGTAGGGAAATAAATTAATACGACACTTGAAACGCAAAGAAAACGCCACTCACGTATTAAATATTCATGCACCGTGAAGGAGTGTATCTTTTCGTCTTCAAACCACCAACAATCACTGCTTAAGTACCTAACACATCAACGAAGCGTGGCCTGTAAAGTGCTTCTCAAATTACTCCCCGTCCTTATCTTCCTCTAATGATGGTCCTTCTTCAAGGGCGACCACCGGTGCAGTCGAGATCTGGACATCGGCACCCCACTCTGACCTGGGTGAAGTTTGCAAAAAGGGAAAACACAAAACCACAAAACACATTCTATGTGCCCATAATCGAGACCGATTGCGCTAACCTAGCGCAGCACATTGAGATATATTAGCAATTCAAAACAAAGTACCCGCAACGAAAGTGCGATTGAACCCGAAATGGAGAGCTGACCGCATGGTTGCTGTTTTTTTTGGTCTCAGTTGGGGTTTATACAGCACTTTGTTCTAATAAAATGATTGAGAAAAATGAGTCTCAGCCGAGCAATTCATAAGGGTACCAATTGTGGGACAAGCATACGGGATAAAGCTTTTCCGTTCCGTTTCGAGCTTGCCTTTGCCGGGGAACTTGAATTCCCCGGAGGAAGAACTCTGAAGGAGGTGGCCGAAACGAAAACAAAACAAGGAAGGACAATTCCTAACCAACCAACACACTAGACATTAAGCCTCTTCGGGCGAAAGGAAGAAATATACCAACAATCCGATGATTAATTCGTCCCGTAAGTACAGTTTAAGTCGGTAATTATGTGCTAATGTAGGTTTTCCGGCTCAGCTCAGCATTTGCTCATATGCTCAGCACACGACTCGACCAGATCGCAACCGAAACGATCCAATTTCCTCTTTCACCACCAAACCGACCAGCCCAACCCGATGGCGGTGGCGATGAATTTAGATTAGTGAGCGAAATGAGCAAGCAAATAGCCGAATCCGTGCCCGGCACAACTTTCTCTCCGCTTCGTCCACCGAATTCCTCCACGCAGCAAAACACAGAAACAGAAAAGCGCAGGAAAGGCACTACAAAAATGGATGGTACGGGATAATAAAAGCACCACATCACCGAAGATTGCGATGCGCGCACACATTTTGAATGAAAAGCAAAAATAAATAATGCAATCCAGAGCTCCGAGCTACCGGGTTGTCCTGCCGGATTGGCTCATTTCGGAGGGCTAAGGCTGAGGTCCGGCTTCTGGCTGAGTACCTGTGTGGGTCTGTTATGTTGTCGTTTGTCACTGGAGGGCGTATGAGTTCTTTTTTACTTCTCGCCGCCCCGGACAAGGTTTATCGAGAACAAAAGTTCGAACGAAGAAAAATAACGTTTGCCCGGCGGGGTAAACAAGCAGCAAAATGCCCCGGAAAACCCCGGCGACTAAGCAAGCCCGAGGATCGATAAGACTCTACTACGGAAACTTTGTGTTTGTGTGCTGTGTGTCGAGGAATCGAGCGAGATTGGCCGCCGGCATGTGCGAGCGCGTTTATGCGACCGGTGGCTCATAATCCTCTTCAGGTAAGTGCCTGCCGGGGGTTCTTTCCGAAATGGAAGCATTATTTTCGTGTTGTTCGTGTGCCAAAAAACCCCTTTTGTTGGATCGGTATATGGGCAGGTGTTTGGAGCGTTGGATAGCGATTTAAGACTTATTATGGCAGGGAAGCAGCCAACACTGCAAAAACACTGCCCCCCAGGAACAACTTGTTTTGTCAGGCTGAAGAAGTAGTTGGACTTTATTAACAGCATTTCATTGCGTCTTAAAATGGCTATGAATTTTGCAGACGTTCTGTTGTGTACGTCGGACGAATTATTTATTGGACATTATTCGTTTCATCAGTAGGTTCAGCTCTGTATTCTTCGGAAGTCATTTGAAAAGCCGTTTAATACCTTTTTTGTGGTACGAGTTAAACGGATGTATAAAATAAGTAGATGACCACATTAAAAGCTGATTTTGTTAATCAAATTACATACATTTAGGCATTTTCACCCTTTTTTTTAGTAAACATTTGGAATTGCAAATTCAACTGAACAATGAATAAAAGACCCGGACAGGCCTTTCCTTGAGGAAATTGGTGCAGAACTGTGAGCTGTCAGGCGTATATCGCACAGTTCTGTACTAATTTCTTGACAAGGTGGGCTTACTCGATTTTTTAAAATGAAAAATATTCAACGATGTACATGACCAAGACGCTTCAAATATCGGTTTAAATAAAGTAATTACAAAAAACTTCTTTAGAAGTAGAAAAACTGCATTTTCTGCTCTCTGTTGAGAACACAATCTACTAAACAAATAAATTTGTAAAGAGAACCTATACGGTACTCCATACTTTTTACTCTGGAAGTTCGCTAAAGTAGATTGTAATCCTTTCCAGCTGACAACTTCACCGGTGCTTCCAGTTTCAAACGGTTGCACCGATTAAACGCAAGCAAAACAAAACAAATAACAACAAAACAACATACAAAAAATTACAATCTCGCAAATGAAATTTGCACCCAAAAGTGAAACATGAGGTTTTGATCATGGCCGGCTGACAGATACAAGAGGAATTGGCAACACAACACAATATGGGAGAGAAAAAAGAGCCAAGAACTGTTTCAAAGTGGAAAGATAGAACAAACAAACAAAAAACAAGCAATGAAAAACATCATCTACAAAATGTAATGCCCGAAAAGGACGAGTTTCACCCGCAAGTCCGCGTGTCGGTGAAATGCAGGGCAACTAAAACACAAATGCCAAAGGAGAGGTAGAACGAAAAACAACAACAAAAAACATGAAGCGAAAACCTCCCGAGTACGGTAACCGCTCAAATACCAACATCTACTTTAGATGATAGCGGACCGTAGCACAAGGACGATAGATACGGACCGAAAAAGAGGCCAGCAGCAAAACGTGGTAAAACAACGGAGAAAAACATCAAACCCACAGCCCGTACATTGGCCAACATTAGCTAGAGCACTCGTATCAACTCCAGCAGCCGGCAGGCCAATGATCGAGGGAGGGGGGGTCCGGGTATCAAAAGCGGGAAAGGGAAAAGCGCTGAATGTCCTGGTTGTAAAAACGAAGACAGACCGAGCCGATATGCCGGGAATGTTACGGGCCATTGTGAACCAAAATGGATGGCAACCGACGATGAAATGAAAAGAGAAGGAAGAATACTTGAGTCGCCCTCTCCCGCTTTGCTAATGTCCCTGTTCCGATGGCACAGTTCCACCGTGACCGTCCGGCCATCTACTGCCAGTCTCTCCATTGTGCATGATGGCACGATTTTCCAACAGGACGAGTACGGACGACATAACGTGACCGTTTCGTAGCAAACTCACACAAGAGGCGCTCGACTAAAAAAAAAAGAAGGAAAGAGAAAAACAAGACCCCCAAAAATGTCGTCAAAGTGGACCGGGGAATGGCAGAGCGAAAGGGATGGAGGTGGAAGTGAGTAAATCCCTGGCAGTAAATCCAGGTCAGCACGCCGTTATGCATCGTCCGTTTTTCGGTTTCGGCTACGGGGTTGCAGAGAGAAGCGATAGAGCAAACCAGCAAGGGCCAGCATAATGCTTTCCAAAACACAAGCCGCACATGCAGCGATGTGCGATGTGGAATGCGTTTTGCGACTGCTCGACCCTATCAATACACACACACACACACGCAATGGTTCACGAATTTAGCAGTGGACGTACTGCGATACGTGAGGGTTAGTTTTTTTCCTTTTTTGGGAAAAGCTACATGGAGGCGCCTGGTGCTTCGATCGAGTAAAGCGGAAAGATAAACCCGAAAAATCCTACACCATCGGACGTACGCGGGATTGTCCGTGGGTTTGGGGATCCTTTTCGTCCTTCTGTCGCACCACCCCTCGTTTGTCATGGGTGGGTGTGAAGCGTAAACAGTGTACAGTACGAAGAGCCTTTTGCAACGTTTCAGATTTACGAGTACAACGCCGTGGACCCACCATGCGGATGGGTACGGTCGGTTTGATAAACGGCATTGTCTTGCAATGCGACAGTTTGTAGCCACTGCATCCTGCTGTGGCTTGGTGAATGGGAACATGAAGCGGATGCGCGTTTATTCGCCAACCCAGCGACCTTTGTCCGTGATGGTCCTCACTCTCGCTCTCTCTCAGACACACACACATGCAGCGTACCATAATGAGGAAAGTGGCCTCGCACGGTCTGTTGCGGTGTTGTTTACACTTCGTTGCTCCTTTCAATCTTCACAAATCACGAATTGTGGCCACCCGTTGCAAACGTTGTGTCAAATTGTTTTCGGGCCCCTTTTTCCTAGACAGTGACAAGCCATTTTATCCATCACCCGGCGTGCCTTCATTTTCCCCGCTTTTAGTACCGCCCTGCTCATCCTAATCTTAATCGTTCCGACTTTACAATCCACCACAAAACCGAGTGCAAGCGGAACCGACCGGACAGCATGCGAACCCGGCCCGATCCGATAAGAAGCTTGCTGCTGCACGGGGACTCGGGTGTACTTGTTCGACCTAAGCTCTTGACTCGTGCTCGACCTCGTTGGATGATTTGCACACAAATTTGCCGGCTCGCAAAATGCACCGGGACGGCTTGGGACGACATTTTGTAATTCAAATTACGAGCGAAGATGATGTTCCCGCGACCAACCGAACTAACCATCGTGATGGTAAACATGCTCGTAACTTGGCTTGTACTTTCTGATATCAGAGGCACCTTTCATTTTGAGGGATATTGTGCTTACATCAAGCAAGTAACGAACGTGAGACGCATTTTCATTGTCTTGTAGTTCTAAAGATGAATTGGACTGCAATACCTTCAGAGATATTAAGACTTTCCTTTCAAAATCGCTAGAATTGTCATTTATTGCCAGAGATAATTTTGAAACTTAGTTTTATATGCTAACCAGATCTTCTTCATTATCTCGAGTTGGAAGAATTTGAAGTTCCAACCTCCTCAATCATATTCTAAATTTGAAGATGATAGAGCAACTTCAATGAGATCTCGTAAGTTAGTATACATGTACCATCAAGTTATTTAGACTATGAACAATTACACAAGCGACCTGGAAATCCTATTTCGAAAACAGTGACGAAAAATTGATCTGATCACATCCATGCATTAAGAATCGCATCTGGGCCAATATATATGGGATCAAATCTGGGATCATATTTGAATGAAGAAACTCTTGAAAATTGACAAGATCTGATTACAAATGTTGGACCATTTTCCATTACTGACAGAGATGATCTAGCTCAACCAATTACAGGGTTTTGCGAATTCCTATTTGACAGTGTGTTGGATGATTCGACTGAAGGTAGTTCTCTGTTGCGGAAGAAATATTAGAATGAGCTACGTACTACAGACATATCTTACCTTAATAGTCAGTCCAGCCATTTCGGGCATCCACTATTAGGTTGAAATTTTGTTTCCGCGCTCGTTCGGAAATGCCTACACCACTCCAACGATGTTCTTCGGCCTCTGGTGATTCGATTTCAAAGCAGCACACTTCCGATGATATAACTCCTCCACAACACACGATCTAGCACAATACCAAACTTTCACAATCTTCACTTTCGAACGATCACTAGCCGACACATGTCACTCAATCCGTTTATTTATTGAAAACACAAACACTTTGTCCGTCTCGATTTGGCGTCATTTATTTTCCACCCTGAATCCTCTCTCTCGATAACTTGCTTTCGAACACCTTTTACATACACTTTAAATTAGCAAACCGAATTTTAACTTTGGACGAAAACTAATTTTTCCGACGCACAGAGGAGCTTTAATGAGGGAGCAGATGGGACAAGGGGAACGTCCTTTCTTTTCACACTGAACACATGCTGCAACACGCGTAAACACTGGGACTTTTTTGTTTGGGACAGGTTTTCCAAGCTTCAGCACCCGCTATTGTACTTCTTTGTCACTCTTTCACTGAACACGATCTATTTCCTATTGTTTTCGGGACACTAACAGGTCCAAGTCATTCAATTTTCACTGTTTTCCCTCCTTTAGTTTTTCTTTTATACTCATAGTAATGCAAAGAAGTGAAATACGACAGCTACGGTTTACACCTGTAAAAAGAGGTTCAAAGATTAAGATACCTGAATTATAAAAATAACTTAAAACAAATATGTGAAATTTCCTAGTTTCAGTACAAAGTCAGTAGGTAATATTAAAGTAATGTTCTATGGTGTAAATTTGAACCGGAGATAAAGGAGTACATGGGTACCGATAACGTTAAAAATACAGCAAACGTCACTGTGCATGAGAACCACCGTCCCTTCAATTGTTCCATACACCCGATTGGACCAACATTGCCCAACACCCTGTGGGTCACCACAGCAGACCTGTCACTTTGTCGTCCCGGCTGTGAAAAGCGTCCCACTTTGGTCAGCCACGCCGAGTGACAAGTGGAAAAACTATTTATCACCCCAATCCGGTATCACCCGATTCCTCGTTTGAAAGTTTTATTTCAACTGTTTGCACTTTTCGCCTGTTTTTTTCTCCTTCCCTCTCCTTTGTGTTGTAGTACTCGTTCACTGACTCGTTTGATCATTGTTACATTGTCACACTGCCACTTTGACTTGATCATTCCTCGGCTGCTAGCGTGCTTCCTTTTCCCTGCTGGATGACGTTTCTTAAGGGCGTATTTGTGCAGCTTCACGACCCGTACGACAATTGGATGTTTCTGCTTGCCTTCTGCCGGGTTCCGGCAAACGGGCACACGAACGGCACCGATAAAAGGAACATCAAATTTTGTTCCCGATCCCGGTACTGCTTCTTAACAGCCCGTTGAGTGATGACGATAGGAATCTCCCATGGCGAAGGCACGTCGGTTCATGCTCTTTTCTTTTCCTTCATTGCATTTCAACTGACGTTGGTAGCAAATACAGCAGAAAAGAGGAGGAAGAAAGCACGAAGCGCTGCTACTAGCTACAATGCTACACTTCGCGATCGATGCCATTCATTTCCGTCCGTTGAGCGGTCCCGTAGCTGTCAGTTTGGAGCTGGCAGCACTTCCGCCCAGCAGCACCGGACAATGGCGATTGCAGCTGGAGTTCCGCTTTTGCTTTTGAGGGGTTTGATCTTTTTACTTTAGCCTCAGTGTGGACTGTTTCGAGTTAACAGCATCACCCGAGGGCAAATGGACGCTTCCAACCAGACGACAACTTGGACGACGAATCGTATCGCCGTTATCGGGGCCTTATCTTCTTATCGTTCAGGCGGAATGGGTTGAAAATGGAAAATCCTTCCGGCCAGGGATCGAGCCAAAGCTTTCTTTCCTTTTGCCCGTGCTGTGCTGTGTTATTGTTTCGCATTTTATTATCGTCCCGTCGTTTGACTGCTGCTCCATTCCATCTTCACCGTGGATAAGATGGGAGCCCTTTTCTTAGGGTGGAGGAGGCTAGAGTAAGGTTTCTTATCCAGTCCGTGCCTGCAAGCGGTACCGTTCTGGTTCGTTTGTTTGAAGTGTTTTCTTATTCTTCACTGTTGTTGTGGATGCGGCCAGCACAAAACCAGAGGGGAGCACAATCACGCTCTGCCAGATTGCTTGGTGCCGTGACCAGGAACAAATAGGTTTTTTCTTGTATTTCTGGAAGCGAGGTGATTTGAACTGTCGGATTGAATTGTACGAGAAAGGATTTTGTACTCTCGCTTTGGAATGTCCTCCCTTAAGTACGCTTAATCATGTCTCACTATCGAAGAAAGTGTCCTGGTGCTCGGTTTTCCAACGGTTTTCTGTAGAGAAGAGAAAAGGAGAAGAAAGAAAATTGTTAGTAAATGGCCGTACAATAAGCTTTCGCTTCTACTCGTCTGCTCGTCTAAGATGAAATGATTTTACGAAGAAAATAGAAAATTAATATACTATACTGCACAAGGGGAAACGATAATGCTGGTTCACTTCCCGTTTGAAGTAAAATGTGCGCTTTGAGTGATATTTCCGACTCTGAGTAGCTTCGATAAGAAAACATCGTAACGACACGAACCGTCGCTCATTGCTTCCGGGGAAGGCTAGTAAGATGAACGGGGAAACAATGGCACCAAATTGGATTGCGAAATAATGATCGATGCATAAATGCAATTACATAGGAAGAATCTGAGCTCTCATTCACTGACGATGACACACGGAAGGCGATAAGTCTGTTTGATCGAAATCAAAAATAGAAAAGAAAGACGATGAAATTGAAATAGATGAAGCGGGTGAAATTAACGATGAAAAGCATCTAACCAATGTTCCAACAATTTCTTCATGTGGAAACGCCATTCGAAGTGGCGTTGCAACTGCAAGGAAATATTTACCAATTGGGTTATAAATCATTGTTAAATCATTCGAGCTTAGGCAACAACTTTTCTCACCAAAAAAAAAAACACATCTTCTTTAGTAACTCTCTTCAATATTTAAAGCACAATTACAGATTCCCCCGTGCCAATTTAGACAACTTTGCAACAAAAGCTCACTCAAGAATGAAAATTACTCCGGATAACTTTTGCGAACGCGCCGACAGGGCTGCCTCGTCACCACCGGAAATCATTGGAAGTAAATGGTGGAACAAGTTTCGAATGCCTCTGAACAGGCCAGTGCTTCGGTCAGTGCTGTTAAAATAGCATTGCTTAAATTATTCGTTATCAGCATCACCTTATCCCACCGTTGGTGCACCACTCTCGGCTACACTCAGCGGAAAAAGTTATACTGCCAGCTCGCAGGAGCAATATCCGTGGGTCAAATTTCAACCCAGCACAGATAATACATCGCCCATACTCTCCCTCTCTAGAACTCCCCACCCACCAAAACCGGACGGATGTGCCCGCCGGATGCCGGGGTTTCAGGAGCGAAATATTTCTGCGCGCTGTGTAAATTGTGCATCGCACTGTTAATGATAAGTTATTTATGGACGGTATTTGCACTGTGTGTTGTTTTATTTTATTTTCCCTTCCAGATGCTGGTACTGGAGTCGGGGGAGAGGTGTGTAGGTGCTTTGTATATTTGGCTAAACACCGACACCGTTTTTGGTGGAACTTTATGCCAAAGCGCCCCAGTAGATAATGCCAATCCTGGTGGAAACATGATCTCGGCCTGCGGGTAAGCGCCAGCTTCCGGAAGACAGCACATGGAGGCGCATTCCACGGGTGTGCGGAAGATTAAGTGTCCGGTTCAGTGGGTTGTCGGGTGTGAATGATGGCGTGTAAAATTTACCCACTCAGTAATGTATATTCTGGTGTGTTGAAATTTTAGAGCGCCAACAAAGCATAAACGAGATTTTTTTTATTAGAAAATTACCTCCTCCATTTTGAAATACCTCCATTTTGATTTTTGCATTTAAGCATTTCAAAAAATTAAAAAAATCATGAAACAAATCTGTCAAACCACACAGGAATTAATTTACTTTCATATTTGTTATGGTAAGCAGCCTAAAGTTATGCAATTGACATGGCAAAACAGCATTATCATGATTGTGTCTAATCTTAAGTTTAATCGACTCATTCTACACGACCATAAACGAGATGCTCATTGCTCGCTCGTTTACCCTGTAGAAGCCATTAGCTGTCCGTGACACGTTGTTGTTGTTGAATTTCAAACCAAACAATGCTACGCTTGATCGTGTCTGCTGTTCAAAGATTTTCCCATCCTCAGCACAGTGGGGCACGAACCTCTTCTTCTGCACACGTGCCAAAACAACTTCCCAATCAGTTGCCAATTCATGTGTTCTATTGACAAATTTCAATACCAAATTTGTGACTTACCAAGCTAAAAGCGAACAAAAACCGACATTCCCTTTCCTGGTGCTGAATTCTTTAGCTTAGATTTCTCGTAACCCACCAAAGCGGATCTCGGTACGAATTGAATGGAGTGTCGATTAAAAAAAAAAAACAGCAAGAAATCTTCGCATCAGCTCTGGGGGAACAAAGTCATGCCAGCACGGTTTACCGAATAAAACCGAACCGGCTGGGAAAAATCTTTTTCGAATAGAGCGACATCAACATGGCGCTCACAAGGAAAGAACACGACAGAAGAAAAAAACACGCCTATCAGTTCGACAAATTACACGACACAAAGTCAACGCACGTTCCGTTCATCACTCACTCCTGCGGGGCGCCGTAATGTCAGTGCCCAGTTAGGGCTGGTGGTCCCTTGTTTTCCGCGAGGCTACGCGACCTAAGCGTGTAATCCACCGTATTTCCATGCCGGAACTCAAGCGCACTAACTAACTTCATTGAAGCTTGAAGAAAGTTGCTCCTCAGGCACTATCATTGAAGTACGGTTGGTAGCCTACAGCACGTGGGGTTTGAGGAAAAAAAAACCGGACAAAGTTTCCACTTTTATCCGCGTAGATAATTGCTCGAGAGTACGAGGAATGAATGCGCAAGACAACGGAACGAGAGATGTCCTGTGCGTCATGGTGCTTGAGGGAGAATTGGACCATTCGCATGCGTTCCGTGTAGGTCACGTACTGGAAATCTCACCGGCCCACCATACCCTTCCAAGAGACAGGAAAAAAAGAATAATATAAAAATCCAATCGCGACATAAAATCACTATACTGTAGCAAACAAGACCAAAAAACCAACGCCACATAACGCCTCTACGTGATCCTCTTCACGGTTTTAGGTCCAGAAGAGGGGCCACCGCACAAAATCCAAATATCTAAATGGCACAATCAATTGTTCCGTGTTCGGTTTTGGGCCCACTCACCAGTACACACCGTCACTATCTTTTGTTCCACCAAATAGATCGTGTTGAAAACGAATCACTTTCCCGGTCGAAAAGAAGGAAACACCAATAAATCGCCCAGGTTGCACGGGCCCATTATATTTAAGCCCATAATCACCTAAAAAAGATTGTCGTTTATTTTTTCACTTTTTCCACAGATTGTCCTCGAACGTTTCTGTGATTTAGACAATTCCTCTCTCTCTTTCTCTGTTGAATATAGCGATAGGAAGATTGGTTTCGTGTTTATCTAGAGTTAACATTGTCCTATCCTCGTCCCGGGCGAGCGTCCAATTATTCTTGAGCTTAATTGTGAAAAATGTTCCTACCCCCTCCGGGTTGACTTGGGTCTGGGTGGGTGCTCCGAATATCTCCTCTGCCGGGATAGCATTTGGTGCAGTAGTGGAAAGAAATATTGTAGCACTCATTACGGTTACCCATGGCTTGAGGCGCCCTTTCCGATATTAGCCATCTTGTTTACTTCCGTATCGTTAAAAGCCACGGGAACGATTGTCGTGCCCTACTAATTGGCCACTGGCGGTATCGAGGTTTGGGATACTTCGAAACAACGCGCGTTTCGGTTGGCATGATTTTTCCACGATAATTTGCGATAAGCAGCACGTAGACGGTCATGAATTAGAACACCGGGCAGAGTGCCCTTCCGACCCGGGTTTCGAGTGTGGCAATGGGACGGATCCTAATTGGGTCTTGCTGGATGGTAACGGCTACAAATAACCTTGGGCATTGGTGGCCAAACCCATGTCTAGCGTGCGATATCCACATTTCAACGCATAATTACAGTTTCGAACAGAAATTGAGCCAACACTTACACGACACAAAGGTCTAGAATCCGGTGGCATTTGATTGAAAATTATGATTGGGGATGATTGATTTCGACATTTACTGAAATAATAAGTCGATTGAATGGTGAAACAGTTCCAAGCATGGTTTTTAAATTTTGTAAAGATCATAGTTTCAACAACACATCGTCACATGCGTACACAAACCGTTGCAAAGAGAAGACTCTTTAAAAATGGATTCAGTTTTTCAAATGCATTTGCACTCCGATCAACGCTTTTGTTTGCATCGCTTTGTTTAACACACAATCAATCACGACAAAGGACGTGTTCACTTTAAATGAGCCCCATTTTAAATGCTGCAATGCGTTATTCAACTGATTGGTAAGCGGTAACGCACACGCATCATGCGAGATGTCGCACGGCACACGTCAACCGGCCCGGCCACGCTCGAGATGTGAATGACACATTTTTGTGCTCATTAAAAAATGCACAACTCATTTCGCTCCCGCACCACCACCGACCAGAGTAGATCAATTACTATTCTATGCATAATGCAAAAAGCGCCATCTCTTGTCCACCCTGTGCCAGATGCGTGGAACTCCGCAGGGCTTCCGTGCTTCCGGTTCGGGCTCTGTCTTGTTTCAGTGCCATTTCATGATTGAAGCAGTGCAAATTACCTTTTCCCAGCGTGGAACGCGAGGGTGAGATGAAGTGGAATAAAAATGGCAACTGTAGTGACCAGGTGGAACTGAGTCTCGGGTCACCGACGGTATCAATACAGAAACAATAACGGAAAGAAATCGATCTGTTTGAATTGTCGGATTGAGATGAAAGAAAAATAAAGTGTTTGTTAATTGTTGCCATTAGCCTTGTTCTTCTCGACACACTGGAGATATATTTCCAGTTCACTCATACCATAAAGGTACCTGATTTAATGGGATCGATGAAAGAGAAAATAGGTAGGCAAACAAGTTCTGATCTTTATGCTCAGAAATCAGATTTAAAAATAAAGACACTGCGCCATTAATTTAATAAAGTTGCAAACTTTTAGTTAGGTGTGCAATAAAATGATATCGTTTAATTATGGGGATTATTCCATGCAAATTGCACCCCTTTGGGCGTTTTATAATTTTGCATCAGAAAAATCCGCCCACAAGTATGCAATCACGCATGATAAAATCACCTTTTCACGAACCACTGTTCGTTGTTGCCTCAGTAAAGCTCAAACAACCGATTTCGTACACCCAAAACAAACGAAAGCACTGCTGTACACATTCCCGCAGGTTTGCACAAACATTGGTCAGAGCGCCAGAACAGCGGGATTTATGACAATTTGTGAACTGGCAAGCAAAAGGTGCATCGTTTACCGTGTTCTGGGTATGTGTGTGATTCAACTCTAGCGCCTATTTATTTATTCGCTGCAAGCTGGTGCACTGAAACAAATAAATAAATAAACACCACAAGCACCACAACATTTCACGGCAACATTTCAGTCCCGTGTCCGTCTACGCTGCTGATCATTATTGCGATGATGCTGGGAGTTTAAATTTCATTTTGTTTTAATGTTGTTTGTCGCATTCACCACAATTTCCAGCCGATTGCATGCGGGGGTCACTCTGCTGCGGAAAGAGTTTTGCTTTGTTTTTGTATCTCTATCATAGTTCGTATGTCCCTAATGCGATATTTATCCCTTCCTATCAAGGAAGAATTCTATGAACTCATCAATGTTGACCAGTTTGTTCGGTTATTCCACAACTTGTGTTGTACAAACAAGGTTTCACACTAATGAAAATAGGACTGCCATCAAATACAAATCCCTCCGAGTGACAATTCGTTAAGAAAAAAACTCCATCCTACCTGTGGTGCTTATGTCCATCGTTTAAAAAGCAATATTGGGACTTTAGAATCAACAAACCTTGGTTTCCCCGTGGATGCGGTTGCAGTGGAGACTCCATCACCAAGTGCGATCTGGTAGTTGAGAAAACAATTTTACACCATCGTCTCTCGCTACTCGAACCGAACCCCAGTCGATTGATTACAAACCCTCAACCTTCCGTAAGACTTACTAAGCTCAGCGCTTCGGTGGTGCAAACTATTTCAATTATCTCTGTTTTGCCTGGTCCAAAACGGTGCATCAAATTTTGATTACAAAATACGAACTCAACTGTACATCCTTACTGTTTGTCGAATGGAAGGGAAATTGTGTTAATAAGTCTACCTTTGCTAGATGGTAGTACACTCCAACTGAAGGTAAACTATCTCATCCCGGCAGGTCCATTTTCTGCCGGGAGCTACAAATGCCACAACTTATCGGTGCATTATTTGCTCAGTGCTTGCCCCGGGGCAGGTTCATTTACGTCTAGAACGTGATCGAAACGAGGAAATAACTTCGGTGACCGGCCGCAACTTTGTTGGAATGAGGATTTATCGGTCCATTTGTTGACCACCGATCCCGAAGACGGTGGATACCTGAGTTCGTGCCATATTTCTCGTAGTGTCCATTAGACGTTTCGAACAATTGGTTGGTTTTCGACTACATTGGTTTGAGTTGCCCTAGGTAGAAACAAACAGGCAATCATAATTGAAGGAATACTCTCTTTGTACTTAAAGCGTTAAAACGCCTGAAGTTATGCAATAAACTAGACAAATACATCCTATACGAAACCGGATATAATTTTCTAGCTATCTTGACGCTATTCACTTGTTTACGGAACCAGAATCGTTCGTCAAAATATCCTAGTTGTCAAGTAGCTACGACTCTTCCGAAAATAAACAAGATGCGCTGTAGTTATCGCTGCATGTAATCATTATTTGTGAGGCAAACATTAGGGATGATTTGTTTATCCGTTTCCTTGTTTGCCAAATAAAACAAGATAACCTACCCACTGGATGGAGAATTTCGGTCTGCTAAAAAACATGAAAAAAATCCATCGCTACACTAACTACCCGACAGTATAAATCATGTCAAACGATCGACATAAACACTTCCCCGGATTAGACGGCCAATAAAGTAGCGTCGTAGCCGGTTGTCGGGATCGTTGGTCCGTATGTCTCAATTTATTTAATCGTGCGGATTAATCCCCAAAACGGTCGCTTAATGGTTCCTCAAATTTGCCGAACCCATCGAACAAACCGTCGTGTGGATGCATACTGCCAACATCCGAACGCACCATCCAATCGAGCCACAATTTGTCTGCCATCGGCCAATCGGAGTTTGTGCACAGTAACAACACAAACGAGCACAATCATAAATCATCAAATAAATGCATAACCACCAGCGCTGGACGAGATGAAATGCGATCGTTTTTAAGCACTTTGACAGATCAAGAAGAAGCTCACGATTCATCCATATTTTATTTACAATCAGCCATCTTATGCAGACAGTTAGCAGGAAGCGGAATGGATGGGAGAGTAGGATGGCATAGCGTTGTGTATATTTTATCACCCATGTTTTCCACCACACAAGTTACACCGGTGCGAAAGGACACCAAGCGGAGCGAATGTACCATTGCACCAGTCACTTGGCAGTAAAGGACTAGCGTCCTGCGGAGTAAACATCATTCAGTGTGCCCATAACTCTGCCATCATTCTTCAGTTCCAGTGATCATCGTACACCGGAATATCGCACTCATGGCAACGACTTTACCGAACGGGTAATGCATGCGAAGCAAGTATGTCACCATCAACACGCGAACCCAAAGCGGGATGAATATGGACGAGAAGAAAATGGCTTTTCACTTTTAAAGCGACGATGTTCGTAATATGGTGGAGCGGAAAAAGAAGCAAAAAAAAGAAGAAACCCCCCCCTCCCAAAAGGACTGACTTCCTTCCGGTTCGGTGCGAGGTTCGATTTAAAACATTTCATCTTAATGCTTTTCCCTTCACCGATTCTTTGGAAAAAAGGTTTCGCCGCGGTAGAGTTCTTATAGCGTACCCTCATCGTAACGCCCCTATACATGGATGAGAACGAGCAGCACATTCTTATGGCTTTTAGTGTAGACCCACTCATGCTCTTGGGAATGGATTCCTTGAGCGACTCTTTTTTTAAGAGTGTGTGTGTGTGCTTTCCACACATCCGGAATGCTCTGTTATGATCATTATGGTTGCTTTTGCTATTGCTTCCACTGTCTGTTACGGTTCCCGTTTTTCCGGGGTCCTTTAGCTTGGGAAGGAGTTGGCATGGCCATTAGCATCATTTTGATGATATGAAGCAATTGCTTTCGCTGCTGAAGAAGACAGACACTGGTGAGCATTAAAATGGCCGCTTGTCAGACACCGGTTGTGGCTAATGTCATCGCGGTGTATCGTCGTCCGTGGAGCGTCAACTTCTCCCGGTAGGTGCACACACACACACACACACACACATTTATCTTCTTGACTTTCCCGTGGTCTTCGCTTTTCCGGTGCTAGAAGGCAGCCACTGATATGCACCCGCCCAGCGTTTCCTCTAATGCAGTTACCGTTTCGTGTGAGATTCATCCCCTCGCTCAGCCCTCACTGACTACGGGAAAGTAATTGAGCAGAAATTGAGAACGTTTCCCATCCGAACCAGAACCGATATGAAGTACTTTGGACGCAAGTGTACCGTAAACGCCGTTGTGCAACACCACTCTCGTCTACTGACGCGTTCTACCATGTCCAAGACACTCAACGACTCCACCAGTCAGTTGCAGAGCTTTTCCCAGGCTGTGCAAGGATTGCCATTTGCAGGGCACCGGCTGCCATCGACCCGTGACTCGCCTCCGATGGTATGATGAAGCGGAATCCTAGAATAAACTGCCCCGAAGTGGCTATAACCGGGCAGAGGCAGAGCACATCGGCCTGGTTGGACGAGGCTGGCGGATGTTCACTTCAATTTCACTAATTTATGGCCATTTCTGCCCCATGCTTGGTAGTGTTTCCGACCATCCGTCGGACCAATCGATCGCCCTGGGCTCACGCTCACGGAACCGACGTCGGGCCAACGTTGGAAGGACTCCTCACTTCAGCCCAACCGGCTGGGCGTAACAAATATATCTTATTTTAATCAGTTTTGCTCCTCGCGCGCGAACTCATTGATTCTCGCTTCTGGTACTGCCGTTCTCGCATCCGTATCCTCGTGCCAAGGTCCCACGCCAGCAGGCAGGTGGCGCTGAGTTGGAAACAACATTTCTAATATTGTTTTCGACATTTCCCTTCCAATATATCAATTGGCCGGTTTCGGGTGCGGGACGTGAGCTGTCCCGGTGCTTTTATTTTCGGACGGCTCAACTCGTCCAAATCCGGAGTGTGGAAAGCATGCTTTCACGGGCATCAAGAAGGGGATGGTCTCAGTGTTCGGAGGAGCATTTTCCGAACCGAATGCTTTAGCTCTTCCGGGGGCCATTTACGGTCTGTCGAGAGTGTTTGTATGTGTGTTAGTGAAAGGATGCGTTGGGAAACGGATATAAATGGTAATCGAAGTGATTGTCTGAACTTACAATAAACGCTTAATGGTTGTGATGATTTTATTCTTTTCGCTGGAAAATAAGAACTAAAATTGGAGTATAAGCTTAATTCCCAATTACTTTAGTTCGTCATCATGGAACCGGATGAATGAACTAATTTTTATAGTCCATTTAATCGAATAACTGTAAGAACTCCAAACAAGGATCCATATCTCCAACTACACATAACTTAATCTCAAACAGAGATAACCAAAACGATCTTTTATTAGTAGCAGTGCCATATGAGAATCGTAACAATTGAAAATAGATTTAAATTCTCAAATTCCTTCTCCAGTAAAATGCACACCTTCACACACTAGAACTGATCGTTTTTCTACGTGTGATAGCGTCGAGAAACCTTCTTGAGCCACGTTTTTAAAGAAGTTGCCTGTGTCCTACTAGCAAAATCTTGTTCCAAATTCAGCTCACTCGCAGAGCTAAATTTCCTGCCCGACTTCCGGTCAATGGGAAAATCATAGAATAAAATGGAACTCCGAATGGGGGAAAGCGTTTCTCGCGAGAACCAGTCTAAAGCTCCATTGTTCGCATACGGCGCTAGACTCTGCCAGCTTCATTTGGTATTCATAAAGACCAACCCGGACAGTCCTCGGCGAGAAAACCCGTCCGATAATAAGCTTTCCATGCTATTTCAAAGGCCTGCAGACATTCTGGTGGAATCTTCGCGATTGCATCTGAATGTTCCGGTCGTGCGCTGAAACGAAAGATGTTCCAATGGACCAACGAAGAGCGTTGGAAACCTTGGAATTGCTCCACCCGGAGCATTGGTACGATTGTGCTACGAGGCGGACATCCCGGGAAAGAATACAGATCCTATTTCAATCTTTCGGCCATATTCCGGTCAACTTATGAACTGGAGCTGGTTTCAAATGTGCGCATAAGCAGAGCAGGAAGTATAATCATAGCGTCCCAAATGTTCGCAAGGAAACGCTTCTTGCGCGTACGCAAGCTTCTGTAGCATAATGGTGGGGAAAAGGGGAGCAAATACACCCTTCACCATAGAAACCATTTCCTCTCGACAGAAGGTTTTTTCCGTTTGCTTTCCGTGCACAACGCCATGGTAACGGTTTTTTTGTGACTTTCTCTTTTTTTGCGAATGTACTCCTATCCTAGACGATGGCTTTAAGTCTTCAAAGACTTTTTCGGGTCGGCTTTCCGCCCACTTCCGGTTGCGATTGTTTGCATAGGCCGACCAAAGCCGAGCATTACCTGCCTTCCTGACTTCACGTTTCCGACTCTTCGACCAAACTAACCAAACTCTTCTGGTAAGGCAAGTACGTACGCTATACCTGAACGGTTTCCGGAGCACCAGTAGAGGACGAGCGAGCTTTCCTTCATAGAGCAAAGGGTTTCGCTCGCGGCCTACAATAAAATAATAATGTATGTAATCCCCGAAAAAAGGGTTTTGTTCTGTTCTATCAGATAAATAAAGTGGCCTAAAGTAGGGCCGCGTGCTCTATGTGTGGTTGGTACGGGCACGGTAAGAGCTAGTGACGATACTATTGGAGGAAAGTTTTATCGTCCGAAGGCAGCGAAATAAACAAACCCACATAAGGACGCGGCGCGAACACAGGACGAGATCGTTTGTATCGCTCGCATGGCTTCCCACACTACTAGCTCCTCTGCTTTTAATAAAGATATCTGACCAAGACTGGGCTGCAATTATGCTGAAAGGGTACTAAAATTTCCGCTTCGTTTCGTTTATCCTTGATTGAAGCGTGGGCAACAGCGTGTATTGAAATGTTATCAATTACGCTAATAGGCTAGCGCATCTTCTTCGCGACCCCGATACAAATCCGCCTTGTTTCGGCACAGTACCGCGATTGAAGTAAATGTTGTACTTTTTTTCTGTTTTTCCACCAAACCTCGAGTGGCCCTTAACTGACGGGCCAAATGTGACCATAAACAACAGACCGCTCATGCCTAAAAGCCAGATAAGAAACTTTACACCGTGCTTTGGCTGTGGTAAGCACTATTTTTGCTACCTATTTATTACGAGCCATTAGCGCCGCGAGCCCTTTTTTTTCGGGAGCCAACATTCGTAACCGATCATCGGTAAACGATTTCAAACGGGTGCTTCGAAGAAGTCGTTAGCAGAGTCGTAAACACTAGCAACGTTTGCCGGTAAAGTACAGCCGGTGAGGAAATTGGCAGACGGCACATCGTACCTTTCGGCAGATGGTGCAGAGTGAGCATAAAATTTAAAAGCAGCATTATTGAAGGCGGAAAAATGGCAGTGTCGTTTAACTTGCAAAGTGTCCGGTAATAAGCGGATCGAGATCTATTTACTACGAACGATCTGAAGCTCTGAGCTCTTCTGAGTGACTTTCGTTTATGGCTTTGTTTTTGTAAAACTATGTAAATAGTTTGATGACCATCTTTTACGATCATGACGATTGACGAAGCAAATCTTCGATACTTCTAAATCTACAGAAAATTAATTCCATATTCCATAACTGCATTCTCCAGATTTTTCCAAAATAAGCTGTTAAAATTTTAAAATATTTGAAGAATAAATATTTGAAATACAAATTGCATACATTCTGGCGTTGCATATATGAACAACTACTTTTATCGTCACATTCATAATAAAATGGAAAAAAATATTGAAAAGTTTATCTACAAATCTGTGTAATCACAAACATTCCATCCCTCCTATTTAATATGTTGATTGCATCATTTATCGACGAGAATGTTAAACATTTTTATGAGCTTCAATCAACAATGCTCCCTTTGATATCAGTCAACTGTTTGTAAAGATTCTCAGAATTTTAATACCTTAATCAACTTTGAGTTATTTTCTGATGTGATAGGCCAACAGAATGCATCTATTATCGATCATTTCAAATACTTAGAAGTTCAAAATGAATATTAAATATAACCGAAAATTCGTAATTTCCAATTTCAATTTGAAAGATATGCAGGTTTTAAGCCTTTGTCCATATCATCCCTTTAAAATACATTCTTTTATCGTTCCACATTCTCTGTACGTGCCCTGTAAGCCTAAATGTATGCAATCAACGTTTTAGAGAAATTCCAAACGCAGATACTAATCAATGGCCATTCCCCAGTGCATTGAGCAACAAAAAAAAAGATAGCATTACCACAAAATCCGCTCGGCAAAATTCGCTTACTATCGAGATAACTCACTTTTCCATCGATTCACACAAACCGAAACGCCGGCAATCCGTTTTTCATCCATACCCAATCACACACCATCCCACATACGGTAGCGCAGCAAACGGTAATTGGAAGTGATAGGAGTGGTAATTGGGCCAAGTGGCAACGAGAAGATACTTAATTCAAAAGTCATTATCGTATGCACATAAAATTTCCCAACAGTGGAGTTGTAGCGAAGGAAGCAGCAGGGATGAAAGGAACAGGTGCTTCTGTAATGAGGCTCCCATCGGAAGTTCCTAAGCACTTCCGGCAGTAGTAGTTGGGTTGATCTGGCTGGATTTTGGGATCCGGCAACTGTATGGATGGGAAAGTGGCAAAGAGCACACATACACACACACAAACGTGCACATACAGTGTCACAAATGCCGTGGGAAATTAACCACACGCCGGTGGCTCAATCCGCTTCGGGCGAAAAGCTTGCTTGCAGCATTTTCCTCGCACCGAAAATTCCAACTGAAGCAATAAATTAGTGAATTCGAAGTAAATAAAGCTTAAATGAAATAATTTTCACCCTTGCGTTTCGAGCGTGGCCCTACACACCCGAAACCGTGTCACTATCCACACACTAACTAATACCGAATTAGTTCCCATCATAGACCGGTTCGGTGCTGTAATCACGCGAATAAATAAAATTTATTCCAACACAATTTATTTGCTAAAAACTTTGTCAGCTGCCGCAGTGTACCTCCGACTGCCGGGAAGCAGCAGCAAACGATGCGTAACGCAACGAAGCTGCCGGCGTGCGGCTTACAACAGTGGGACCCTGCTAATATGCTGAATGTCCCTTTGACGCGTCTCATACCGCGTATACCGAGCAACTCTAATCAATAATTTTACCGGTGTTGCTGTAAGCTGCATGAGGTCTGGGGCACCACAGTATTTAGAACGTCAATGCGCTTGGAGGATATCCCGTAGAATGATGTGAACGACCCGCCCGGAAGCCGCATAATTTTAATTCAATCTAGAATCGAGCTTGTGCGAGCACTTTTCCGAAGGGGCGTTAGGGTGAGTGACAGGAAAGCGAGAACGGGAGGGAAGAGATTGCAAAATTCCCACCCCCGCCATGACTGGAGTGGAACAGGGAGCGGTGGTGACAGGCTGACGGCTTGCACAATTTAGCGACTACCTCGATAAATAATTAAACATGCTAATAAACTTTTCCAATAATTCGTCAGCAACAACAGCTACCGGCGACAGGGCGGCGCATCGACGGACCGTACTCAAACCAGACCGTGCTTTCCCTAATATCGACCACCTGTTTTCCGGGAATATTCATCCCACTCGAACGTTCGAACGTTCGGCTAATCGAAAGACTGATGATGGAAAAGTTATTACCGGTTGTTAAAGCATCCACAAGGCGCACGAAGCACCGACCGTGACGGAGCAGTGATTTCATGCTGATATGCGGCAAGGCGAACAGGATGGGGAACAGTCCCACATTTTATGAAGCAATTCGAATATTTGCATCCCAAAAAGCTGAGGGCTTTGGAAAATATGGCAAAATGGAAATAAAATAAATATTGCACAGCAAGTGTCGTGCGTTCGATTCGAGTTCAAATGGTAAAATGCAAAATTAACGACTGCTAAACAACACCATCGCTCCCATCGTATTGGTTCGATAATGAACGACACAATTTGTCAATTTATTAGTGTGGACAGAGCATTAAAATGTTGCACGCGATGCATTATGCTGTTTTTTTTGCTGTACAATAAGTGCATCAATTAATGAACCTTAATTAAAGATTCCCCACTGATGATAAATTAGCAATTCACGCCACGTGTCTGTGTGTGCGATAGCATATAAATGCATAAACAGACAAACACGAAGAGCAATAAGTGTCATTTACGCTCATTAAGATGACAATCGTGGATTGTGAGCGTTTTAATTAAATTTACTTAAATTGATTCCATTTGTCGGATTCTTCTTCTTCTCGCTATCATTTACAAGTTCACGGTCGAATGATATGCAGGTTTTATCGCTCTATATCCACCGGTAATGGTTGCTTCCATCTTGACGAACCGTATGACACAATCTTGTCTATTGTTTGTTAATGTTCCAATGGCGGGTTTACCTGTGACACGTGCTTAGAAACGATGTAGTAATCGCATCTGTCATTATCATTGTCTGTGGATGATAATTTCAAGTGGCTTTTTTACTATTTACACACATATCGCTTGATTAGAGACTTCAAAAGGGAACGATCGCTTCTTGTAGCTAGAAGTCGGTGAGTGCTTGTGGTCGTTATCGCTTATGCTTTGCATTACACATTAAATTAGAGGAAAACATGGGTTGTGTCTTGATGAACGAAACTATTTAACATTATCATCAGATATGATACGATTTTATTGATGTTGGTGCAATTCGTTACAATCATCGTGAAGTAACTGTTTACAAATCTAAACGTCAAACAAGAAATGAACCAAAACAATTCAAATTGGGCTTCAAAACACGAATACGATCATGACAAATGCATGAAGAAATGAGAAATTTCTAATCAAATGCTCATTAAAAAATGCGTACAGTGAAAGATGAGCGTCAGTTCTCTCTTCTCACTCATTCGCTTGTCTCACCTATCTTACTCATTCTCTTCTTATCAACAGATAAAGTGATAATGAGCAGTCTATTACTGTGGTAAATGATGCGCTTATAAATGCTGTGATTTTGATAAGATGCCGGCTAATAGCCCCGAGAATGTGTATTGTCCCACGCCCACGTGCTTCGAGATAAATTCTGTAATTTACATACCAGCGAAAAAACAAATGCCATTGGAGCGTAGTGTCATACCGAACTGGTTAGTAATGTGATGCAGCTATGCACATTTCGCAGTGCATCATTGGAGCTACGGCCACAACAAACACTACACACGATTCGAAAGCTCGTGATCGCCACACACCAATGCACACAACCCAAGAGTAAAAAAACACACTTCGATCGTGGTCGAACTCCGTCAAACCGGTCATGCGTCGTCACGCATACACTCACCGCACGCCCGTGTATCAAACAATCGATCAAAACACTACACGCACGCATTCGGAGGTCACTTAACAAGCACGCCACGACGCATACACGAACTGACCTAAAAAGCTTTGGGCAAGTAGTTGTTTCAACGGAGAAATATAACACACAAAATTCGCACTATTCGTCTCACAGGAAAACAAATACTTCTTTTACTCACAAAACACACAAATCGATCGATCGAAGATGGAACCGATTCAACGCACTCAAACCGCCGCGGATGCTGATCGTAGAGTGACAGGTGAGATTCTCCCTTCAACAAACAAGAGCGTGACGCGCTGCAACCAGAGTAAACGAAATGTCGCTCTCACGTTCTCTCTCACACACGCAATTGTGCAATCTGTTTCAGTGTTTCTCAAACCTGTAGTTGTGGTTTTGCAATCTGTACAATATTCTGGCAGTAAAACTATAGACATCATTTCCACAACGACTGATTTTAATAGAATTCCAGCTTCTTGATGGGCGGAAGAGCACGACGTCGAAGAACGGGAAGAAAACATCGTTAGTAAAACTCATCTCACCACGCGAATGAGATGCGCGAGTCGTAATGATTATATGATGCGTATACTAAACCGTAAGCAGCGTAGGGAAGATTCTACTGCGTTATCACCCACCACGGCTGCTCCGTAATAAATGGGTTTCATTATTCTGGTTACGTTTTTATGGCCGCGAAAACGAGGCAACAAAATCTTGCTACTCCGACAAATGCCACCACGAGGGCGACATTAACTCCACGGCATGGCGGTTGTTAGTTTTATTTTTACGACGCTACGAAAATAGACCCCGTGTTCCGTTTTGCCCAGTTGTGATTATTTTCATGAAAACACTCAAAAATGTGTTGCCTGTGAAAGACACTTACGGAAATGCAGCTAAAGAGATGTGTAAATAAGTGCTCTGATCACGGGGGAACTAATACAAACGCGCACTATCAATTAATGCTACTAAAATTTTGTTATACCACTTTTCTCATCCAAGATACCTTTGCTACAGCTATCGCGTCCAAGTAACGCATGCCTTGGCAGTATTGTTGACAAGTTTTGTCAAACGTGGGTTTACTGCAAAATCAATTTTCAGTTATTTCTGCTCCTTTGAGCAATACCGGTGTATTTGGCCAGGGCATTATTTTAGTGGAGACCGTGTTGATTGAAGCACTTCAAACAATCCCATCCATTCGACTAACACGATTAAGTGCTGTATTTTTATCTGTCTTAAAAAATTGGAAACCCATTCGCGGTGCGTCCGGGCACACTAAAATTGCGTAGCAATCGATGTGAGGAAGAAAACAACACTGTGAGGACGGCCGTGCGCAATCAAAACAAACCCAACTGCTGTCGGCTGGGCTGGCAGGCAGGTTTGATTTTAATCTAATAAAATTGCCGCTTGCCTGAACATATTCCGGCACCGAACCTGCTGCTGTGGTAAGACACGGGTTTTGCCAGCATTTCACCACGGGTGAAACGTATTTATTCTTCGTTTTGTTTTTGCCACCCAAAAACTGTCATCCCCAGCAGTAGTGAGAAACTAAGTGCAAAGGACGGACGTGTGTAGTTGATCGGAGCGGTGGGATTCGTGTACCGTGTGTGTCAGGGCAGGCCCCACCATCCCTAGCAAACCACCAGCGACCAACGAGCGGAATAATGAACTCGAACTATGTAAAAAAGTGTACCGAGTTATTGCAGAACATACCGGCCCACAGACCGGCCGCAACCAATATTGCTGCTGCCGGTGTTGTGGTTGCTTCCTCCGAACCTTCCAACGCTGTCCCTTCGCAACAACCGCAATCGAAGACCGGTCCGAACGACAACCGAGCGAGTAAAAAAACATCCCGAAGGGGTCGCACTGCTGGGGGAGGTTTCGGTGGAAGCCAGCGTCCCATTTGGCGTCACCCTGGTGCCGGTCCTGTTGCCGGGTTTCTCCGCCCTGTGGACCGTACCCATTCGTCAACGCACACGGATCAGCACAAGTTCGTCAGGTCTTGCTGTCCTTCACGCCATCCAGACACATCACATCCCGGACGTGGTCGGGTGAGTTGCCGATGGGAAGAGGAGGCAGGACAACATGCTCCAACGCACGTTCCACCAACACCGACCGTCGGTGACACGATTGCGGACCCGATACAGGAAGGTCGAGGAGACGCAGATAACGTCAATCACCCGGATGGTATTGGACAGACGAACGTGCGAACGGTGGAGATACCGTCGACAAATGGAGGTAGCGTAGAAAAAGGACACAACCGTCCGCCGGAGGAATGTCAACCCAGTCAACCCAGTCAACCGCTATCCTGGTCCGGGATACTCTCCAAGGCAACTCCTGCTCCAGCTGTCAGCGAACGAAAGGTAAAAATCTCACTTCCATACCCTTCCTTCTATTGGTGCTTTACTGTCCAATCGTCAAAAATCTGAAAATGTGTAGGGGGGGAACTCCGATACACGGAAAAATGTCCTCCAGCTCTGTAACGAGATAACGATGATTTCGTTAACTGTTATTTCGGGAACCGTCACTGGGAGGTAACGGTGCGGATGGGAAGGTTTTTCGCCCGTCCCTCCCGGTCCGTAACTCCGGTGTTATTTTCGGTGTGTCAAATATCCGGTACCGTACCATTTCTCGATCCCTTCCCACGGATGGCTTTCCAATTTCCAGATTCCGATCCACCTGGAAGTAGTGGGCAGCCGAAACCCTGGCCGGAACAAAATCAATGTTTTGCAAAATGGACTTTGGTGGAAGGGATTAGCAGTGTTTGCTTGAGGATGAGCTGATGTTTTAGTACGACACTTTTCGGTCAGGCCTTCTTCACTAACACATTCGTGCGGATATTAAAAAGAACACATCTTTCAGCTGCTGCTTTTTTGATTACGAAATCATTTTTTGGCCACAATACTATTCTTTACCATTCGCTGCTTTTGTATGGCTGAAGTCTTGTGAAATTAGACGATGTATTGGGTATTGACCAACAAACTTCGGAACCAAGCTCCGTATGATAAACTATTCATATCACTTTTACTTTCGAGTTCCATCGTCGTTGTTTAATGTTCATTGACTCATCACTTAAAAAATGAACCCTGCCAACCATCATCCATCGTCGAACCGGTGTTAGTGTCATCCGGGTCCTTCCCTATCATTTTATCCCAAACCGCTTGACAGGTGACATTAATCGATGTCAATATCTGTCTTACCGCTAAAAACTAATCAGGGCTCTTCCTGGCCCACCATCAACCTCACCCAACTCCCCGTGGGCAGAAAAGGGACATTTTCTTCCCGTTGATGAACCCTGTCAGTGGCAGAATGAGTCAGAACAGCAGCGCAACGCCCACGATTAAGCGATGCAACAACCAAACCAACCAACCGATGGCGTTGTTCATAATAATAATAATGAAAAATATTTACGCTCACCTTCACCGACAATCCCGACCCTGCTCGGTGGCGAATGGGTGTCCCAGGCTTCCCCGTAACGGAGGTTCCGGCCAGATGATGATGGCTTCATTTTGGCCGGTCTCCACAATTAACATCGGTCACGGTCAGAAGGTTAATAATAATGCCTACTTAGTCCGGTTGCGTTCGTTCGTTCGGAAAAACATCGGGAAATTGTGGCTTAAATTCCAACAAAAAAGCTAAGGACGGGCCACCCGACATGGCAGGCAGGAAACTCAATTTCCCGGAATTGCGTGAAAGTTAGAAGCACAATGAATGTGCACCACTCTTCGAACGCGATCATTAATTTTGTGATGTCTACGGGGTTTTTTGTTGTTCGTTATTATTTTTAGGTGTCGTTATTGTTAAAAACAATGGCCCTCTAAATGGCGAGGGTAAACCTCAAGGAAAATAGTCACCTAATCGTCATGACCGTATCCTTCGGGTTGACATCGACAAATAGTTTCCAGACCGACGTTGCTCAACAGTTTACTGTCCTATCGGGTGCTTTGATCAATAGAAACCCATCAAGAAAGAGGAAAAAAGGCTTTCGGCAGTGGGTTTAGTGGGGCTGGTAGGGTCCGCTTAGGAATAACTATTAATTTTCGTTTCATTGCATGTTTGTACAAAACGAGTAATGCGGGGAGTGGTGTGGTATTTTGTTTATTTATTTTCCCTGAACCGTGACGTGTCCTCAGATTTCAATTAGCTTTTATACATATTAAATATTGTTTTACTTTTCCAACCAATTCCGGTTTGATAATTGCATGTTTGTTTTTGTTTAAATATGATTGAACTTTTGCGGAAAACGTTTCAGGCTGTGTGTAGCTTATTAATTCCTCGGTTGTCGGTTGTCCAAAGCTTTGCATTAAATCCCTTTCTCCTCCGTGGAAATAACCCTCTACCGGGGAGGGACATCCTCACAAAACCATGCGAACAAATTGTGCTTACGGAAAGCGATTCTTTACCGATCAGCAGTACCTCCCCATGCGTGCATCTTCGGCGTAAAAGGTCCTCACGGTAGGTCGCCGCTGGTCGTGTGGCACCATTGCCGTGTGTCGAGAGAAAATGGCAGTGTTCAAAATAATGAAAAAATAATTATATTGATTTCAATTTTCATTATAATATGCAAATCGCCCGCATCCGGTTGTTCGGTGCTCGGGTCGGGTGTTTTGGGGTCGTTCGATCGGGTGCCCTTGCTACAGCTACTGCTTTCCATATGAGCTTGTGACGTGGTGAGTGGCTACCGTACCCACCGATACTCAGCTTAAACAATGTGCGTCCTTTGCTGGGGAGATGTTGTCCGACTTCCTACTCGAGCGTCCGAAAAACGCACTTCCAGCAAAGGATGAAGCATCCGTTCACTCTCGGGCCGGTAAACCACATCTAACCCGGCCACGATTCCCCACCCCCCTCCTATTCCTCTGCATTCACCCACCCCTACGTCTCTGTCTAATGAGCGATGGATAATGCTGCGAGGCTTTAATTAGAGTTTAATGCAAGAATAACATCCATTGCTGGAAGTGGAACCACAACTCCTCCGTCCGGACGGCAGAAAGCACTCAGTGGGACAGAACACCGGACAGAGGTGGTCTATTCTGTGGCCGTAGCACCACGGGCTTCGGTTATATTTTCCAGCCATTACCAAGCATTCCCTATCCACCTGTTTTTGGATTGTTCCATACGACCTGCGAAATACAACACCAACGATCCGATGAAACGAGTGAGAAAATTAGTTCCTCCCAAGAGAGAGAGGGGAGGGGAAAGAGCAAGGAAGAAAAAAACAGACGGGAAACCCATTTTCGAGGACAATTTACTCGCGACACTTACGACGTGTCCCGTTCGTTGCTTGCGGGTTGTCGCCTATGCCCAGACGACCTGCGATCGAACGGACCAAAACGACGAGCGGGTAACCTTTTAGCGTCATGATGGGTTTTCCGTTGCATTAGAAAGAAGACAAACATGGCACCCAGCAATCCGAAAGGTGTGGTGCATGCGGTGTGGATTTAATTTCACTCTTTCCGATATTTAAATGCAGTGTGATTAACGCTTCTTCACACCCATTCATGCTCGGTGAATGTTACCTCTGGGTGACTTTTGTTTTCTTTTCTTTTTTTTTGCGATTTAAAGTCGGAAAAGAGCAACCGACTGTGGTGAGGTATTTTATCCGTAACTAGCTGGGATTATCCCGTAATGACGGATGCATGGTAAGGGAATGTTTTTAATGCCTATTACAAAAAACTTACTTCATCTTCTCTTTCGGGATGGTCTTCAGAATTATTTTCCAACCAATTATGTACCACAGTAAATTTCCTGTTGGAAACAAATTTGCCAGAAGCATTTTAATTTTATTTCCCAATTTGATCGTTTCATAACTTCATCTTTTAATAACATTATCAAGCTTTAAAGTGCACGTTTCGTGTACCACTAACAATCACTTCCAGCAAAAAGTGGAAAACACAGGTTATTTATGCAATTATCATTCCTACCTTTTGTGAGGCCCCATTTATGAGCGGCATAAAACTAAACGTAACCTACCCTTTCTCGCGCACCGATTTACGGCATTCCGAAGGAAATGGAAGAAAACCTTAAAGTGTGCAGTACTTCCGCAGCAGCTCGATACAGGTTGAAATTTATCATCCGAATGGTTTGGTTTTTGGTTTATGGGAAAAGTTTCCACCATGTTCGGCAGCGAATCGATCGTTACATTTGCAAACGCAGCCAGAGCAGCAGCATAATTAAAAGCTTAAGCAGCATTTAAAAATGGCTCATGAGGTCATTAAATTTTCCGTAGGAATTTCGCCCCCGGCTGTGTCGGGTTTGGTGTTCATAAAATTGGAGAAACATTTGCCCGCTCATTTCTACCGGGGACACGAATAGGATTGTTCGTCGTCGGTATCCGTCTGCCGTAGTAACTCCAGTTGTGCTTTCGTGCATCAGCACGCACCTTCCAGCCCTTTTGCTTGTGTTCCGCTGATGGAAGAATGTAAAAATACATAAAACAAACCACTAACTAACACCGCATGTCACGCGGGAAAGGTAACAGTAGGGGCGGACGGGGGAACGGGGTACGAACCGAAACTGTAACTGTGTGATCGGGAATGCAGATTAGCAGTCCGGTTGGAAAGTAATGGGGTAAGAGGGAGTGAGCAAGGGGGCTCGCTAAATCGCTAAACTTTCTCCGCACCATTTTGTGACAGCCAAGGCGTGGCACATAAACCGAAACCCGCCCCAAACACTTCCGTGTGCATCCAAGGACGCACGGTTGTCCCACAGCCCACGGCGACTACTCCAGAGTCAGAGAGCAAAAGTCAATTCTAATTAATTTTATGATTTTATTAAGCCCCTCGGTTAACTTCTGCACCATTAACAAGCGGAACGGTGGTGGGAGAAAGTTTTTACTGTGCCAACCCCTTTTGCTTGCAGTCCGATAACATGGAGGAAAATTTAGCATCATGCCTTGCCGGTTTTTGCAGCATTCTGGATGATTGTAAGAGACAACCTTTGCCGACCAATTTCGGTGGGTGTGTACGGCGAAGATGCGTGAGCTACCACCCATTAAGTAGTGGGTTGGTTTTATCACCTTCTAGTAATGTGGTTACTGAAAGTCATCAGCAGCAACGCCATCTGCTTGAGCAATTTCGTGTAGCTTACGTACTTATACGGCTCTACAATGTAACTGACGTCACTGATGCAATTGGTAACGTTTGCATAACTTCTCGTTGCTGTTTTAGCTAATAGTATGCTTTTGTCATTCTAGTTGCCTACCTTTAGGCGCATTTATTCATTGGAGTGATTTTCTAGTTGCTTTATTCAAAGATAGAAGACATAGTTTTTTCTTGGTTAATGTCAGAATGAGAAGTACCAGAAATCACAATATATTGCTCTTCATAATTTAAATCTAAAAGAAAGAGAAAACTACTATAAACTATATGCAGAGATACAAAACATTCCAAAATGCATTAAAATGTAATTACTCCGTATGGATTTCACTCATTTGCTTTACGGTTCAAGTTTGCCGAAGCAAAAACAGAGAGCACAAGAGAAATAAACTATAAATTAAATGAGCAAAACTTATGTTGGGCATCGGTAGAAGGCACACAAATAATGATGCGAAAAAACTCCCCACGGGAAGCAACTTACGTGAAAACCAACGCAAGCGTAAGCAAAAATACAATGAAATATTAATTATGTAAAGTAGCTTTCAGAAGAATAAATTATTTGTACTTAATCAACGACGCTACGGAACGACTCGCCAAACTGACTGACCAGTGGTCAGTTTGCTTAAAAAAAACTACATAAATACAACAGAGGCGGAAAAGGAAAAAAAAAACGACAGCACTTCCTGTCCTTCAACGACGGTGAACATCCCCAGTGAGAGGTTGAGGAAGAACAAAAAAGAAAAAAAACAGCAACCCAGGCCAGTGACAAAAATGTATGACCACGACGTCCTGGCGAATGACGGAACGGATGTTAAGGAAGCGTCCGTCGACGATGTGTCCGGGACCGATTTTTGTTTGCATGCATTTTTTATCAATTTCTTTGTTCCAATGATGGTGGCCAGCAGTGATGCCCAAACACCGGTGCGATGATAATGAGTAAATGAATTATTAGCAGTTGATGCTCGCGGATTTTTTTGTTGTTGTATTCATTTTAAAGGCACCCTTTTGTCGATCGTCAGATGGCAACCCCGGTGGGTGGTACCATTATACGCAGCTTCAGATTTTAAAGCACTATGCAGACCGTGCTTTGCTTGCACGACCCATCTGACCTCGCTCGCAAACTGGACAGGCGGACAGTGCGCTGACGTTTGTGGCTATTAACGTGTCAGCGTAAAAATATGGCTCACGGGCGTTCCGAAACCCCCTTTGCCGACGCTACCTTGCGTGGGTTCATTTCCCGAGGTTCCGAGGACGCGCTCGAAATGGTCCGACCCCCTGATGATTGGTTTCGAGTTTCCACGGATGCGCACTCAAGTGGGCGGAATGGAACTTGATTTCGTAGTTAAAATATTTAAAAATAATTGATTTATCGATTTATCGGTTCGGTGCCGCTCGGTACGATCGGTGCACGGTGCCGGAAGCGAAACTTGAGCGGAAGAGAAATCGCGTCGATGGTTCGCTGATTGCACCGCTCATAGCTGCCAAACCATTATACCGTTTGCGGAACTTGTTTGTGGAAAAGCGAAATAGAGGAAAATATAAAACTTTATAAAACAACATTGCGGACGGAATAGCACATTCTCTTTAGCTCCATTTCGTAAACTTTTCCCAAAGCAAAACGATGCAAGTTTCTCGAGTAACTGCGTTGGACAGTTACTGCCATCAGTGTGCCAAAGTGTGGCGAAAGCGTGTTTGTGTGGTTGTGTGTGTTCGCATGAGGTAATTTGGTCTTTTAGGACAAGTTTTGCCCATTGGCACCCTCGAAAGTACCTGAGATAATATATTTCTAAAGTTTCTGTGGATGGTTGGCACACTTGCGCGATGTTTACGTTTATTGGAGCTGCGAAGCAGAAGGCATCCTTCAAGAGTGGAGGATGTTTTATTAAGGATTTAGAACATATTCTGCCAGAAATTGGTTGTAGACTATGACTCACAGTTGTGTATCTGTTCTTTAAATCACGAAACCTCAAAGTCCTTGCCGTATTTTACACCAATCTGGGTTTTGGTGGCAAAAAAAGTATGGATAAGTTATTTTGTAGTGCAAATTGCATTATTTTAGGCGATTCCCTGTTGAATCTCAAAATCGTTCACAGGGAAAACTTTATATCTTCCAAATCCTTGCAATGCTTTTAACAAAATTGCAAAATGTTTCACTCAAATCTCGTAGGTTTGAGATTAAACCGTCCTCTGGGACAGTCCTTCTTAAGGCTCTATCTATGTTTCTTATTTACTTCACCAAGTCGCAGGCAATTGTTTTGCAGTTATATTGTACGCAGTCTTAAATCTCCTTACTGTTCTCTTTAATGCAGAACAATTTCCCGTAGTGTACAACGATTAAGTGCCTGCCAAGCTCAACAGTCAATCGATCGATCGCAAATACAAAGCACGAAAGAAAGAGCGTTGCTACTCTATTCGCATACACACGCACACACTGGGGATGTTGTTCCATGTTGATGCAGTTCTCCCGGACGGAGGCAACAACGTTGTGTGTGTGTGTGTGTCTATGTGCTTTGGATATGAAATCGACATAGAACATTAGGCCTAGGGGTTTCCTACTGCGCAGAGCCTTGCGAAACTCTCCGGGAGCTTTGGCCGGGACTATGCCGGGTACTAAATTATGTAAACGACTTCAGGAAAACTATTACCATTCCAAAATATGAAACATCCTACTTTTTGGGGAGGGTTAGAACGTAACGTTTGCCCTTGCGCTTTGGGTTTCGAGTTTCGGTAAAATCCGGACCACAGTGAACCGAACTTGAAACGTCGGCAATACCAGGGCTAGTAGCATTGGCAACGGAGGAAGTTGGTCTCGCACGCCGGCAATCGATAAACATTTATCATCCCTTCGACCGTGTTCCGGTGGCAAACTTTGGTACCCGTTCGGTTCTGCCTCTCAACAGCAGCAGCAACAACAACAACAACAGCAAAGTCGATACACGCACCCCAATTCCGCTCGGAACCTTGAAGAACTTGAATCAAACCCGGAGGGATATAGACCCAGCGGTGTGTGTGGATCACTACCCGCGTGCCTAGAACCAGGGCTGGAGTGAGCTCTAAATCAGTCTTCCTCTTGCTTCCACTCAACCGGAAGCAAGCATCAACAAGCGCTACACTTACTCCATCCTGGCGTTCTTTGCGGGAGCGTGAGGTCCAACAAATCCTCCACAGATCTGCCGAACGACTCGCTCCCGAACAACAACTCACTCCTTTGCTGCTAGCAAAGGATAGGATATTCGGTTCGGGCAGGCACAAGTTCTGAGTTGTTTTGCACACGTGGCAACGAATAGGAAGGGGATAAGCATGGTGAAAGTTTCTGCGAAAAAGTTATCACTTTGTGTCAATATTCGAGCCTGCCGGTGGGTCCTCGCGGAATGGGGCAAGGTAGCGTTGGGAAGACTCTCTGCTGAATATGGCCGTGCATCGGCAATCCGTGATTGCACGTGTGTCACGATGGTACTTTAGCCCGGAAACCCATCACTGTGCGGCACCCTAATCTTCGACGCTCGAGGACCTTCTACAAAGAAGCGTAGTAGCGGGCATGTTTGAACAAAAACACTAGGGTTTATTTCTTGCTTATGTGAAACAGGGGCGCCTTGGTACCACAGCCAGCTGGGAAGTAAAGTCTCTGACAAGGTTGTTTACCAGCAGGCGCTTCAGCCAAGGGGTTGAAGATGGCATCTCACCACGAAACATTGGGTGGAACAGGAAAAAAATACATACCCGCACATACACAACATTGAAAGTAAAGCCCTGGACGACAAGTGCTGTCGCGTACGGATAATGGCATCGATGGCGATTGGTGAAGTTAACAACCTAAATAATGGCAGTAACAGCAAACACCATTTCGCAGCTACAAAACAATTGATCGATAAATACGTGTGTAGGAACTTTATGTGCGCCATACTTGGGCAGAAAGAATTACTCTGGCGGTGCTTACACTCCTTCAAGGACCGTTTGCTACTCGAGCCGATCGCTGCTTTTGCCGTACGAGTGCGAATGAAGGCTGGTCCTGGGGTTTGAGAACGGGTGGTACCCCCAGACATAGTCAACATGCCCGGTTGGAATATGTTTTCTTGAAATGTAAAGTTTTCTACAAAGTCTTGTAGAACGTGTAGAGAACTGCTCAACTTCGATGTGAACCTCGTATGCTTCCGATACGAACGCTCGGCACTCGCCACAAAATGTCCCCGGAAACTTTCAACCACGGAATTGCTTTATCTGGGCGTAATGCATTGAGCGGTACCGTACGGTATGGATTGAACAAGAATTTTCATAGTTTTCCGCGTACACAAACCAGGTAAACCCGTCACGACCAGTTCCGTCGATGGAAGTTGTTCTAATGGCAAACTTGTAAAACTCATGACGGTGGGCAGAGAAACAAGAGCCCTCCAGCAGGAATGAATGAGTACGTAGTAAGCGAAACGCTCGCCTACAAGAAAACATTCGACCCATTCGGAAGGACCCTTCTGGTTGGTGGCTTTGTGCTTGAGTGGACTAAAACGCCAACATCAATAGTGTGATGGTGAGTAATCGGTAAGCTCCCGGAGCTTTATAGCTCAACATGTAAGAGCTCTGCGCTCCACGGCGGAACTCATGTCTGCATGGGGGACGATGTATTCCAGGTGCAAACTCACGAGAGGATCAAACCCAACCGGGTCGAAAGGGTAAATTGGGCATTGCGTTTGGGCACCAATATATTAACGGAGGCATATTTTATCCTTCCAAATCGTGGTGTACCTCTGGGACCCGCACTCCAATATTCGCCGATGTTACCCAGCACGATGCGTCCATTTGAACTTTGAAGAAGATATACGCCGCATCCAACATGATGCAAAGCGAAAGGGACGAATAAATTCAATACTTACCATCTGGGCTGTGTATTTGGTTGTGAAAAGGGTCGATTCCGGGGATATTCATGAGCATGTGAGAATATTCCGTAATCTCTGCACACACACACACACAACAAAAAAAAAACCTTTTTACTCCTTGCACACGGGCACGCTCACAGGGCACTTTTGTGGGTATGGGTGCCTATACAGGAAGTGCTTCCGCTTTTCGATGATGAGTTTTTATTTTCCACCACGGGTGTGTCAGAAGGAAAGAGAGCTTACGATTTTCCGGTGAATGAAAAACAGCGCGTTGCAGAATGGTATTTACCGTCCGTGCTTTGAAGTGCCAGACCACTTACGCTCCTTGCGATTATTTTTACCGTTTCACCCTGGAACACCGAGGAAGCGATTTTCCAACAGCCCGATTTCGATGCACGGAAAAAGGGCTGCAAGATTTGGATCAACATATGGGCATACCAGGGAAGGGAAAAAATGAACAACCACTCCTGCGCTAAGTATTGGATACGGTCGAAGCACAGATTATGTTCCTAACGAGGCACAAATGGGTCTGGAACAACCGGCAGCTTCTAAACAAATCAAGCTGCCATAAATCTTTCACTCATTCTGGCATCAATTTCCGACAGCGGGTTTGGACGCGTTTCCAAACACACCTTCTATAGCGCGTGATTTTGATGACGCTTTCTTTCGGTTTGGAAATAATCAAACCCGGGGCCGACAGGGAGAAAGCCCAACCATACCCTCATTACACAGTCGCCTGATACATCAATCAAACGTGAAATTGTTTTGAAATCAGCTGTCGAACGTATTTTGATTTTTGTTCCAAAACCACCGGAAGGTTTTCTACTGCTTGCGAGCGGAACTGAGCTGTACGTGTGTGTTGGTGTGTGCCCGTGATACTTAAGCTCCCCCGGAGACATATGAACCGCGTCCATTACGTGGTTTTACAAAGGCAGGGTAGTAAACCGCAACAAGAACCCAACCAGACTGTTGTGTTCCAGAAGTTTTGGTAGATTTATGGCTCTCACCTTTCCTGGTTTTCCCTCACCCTATATGGTCTCTGCCTCGCCGACGGCCAAAAGGGACTCATTATTTTTCGCATAACAAAACATCTCACTCTTTGGTGCTTTGGGTTAGGTTGAAATCCCAGGCAGTTCGGTAGGATATTCGATACATGCAACGTAGCTGGGCACCGTAGTTACCAATACCTGTCGACTCACGGTGTAACTCATGTTTCATGAGCAGGTGAGATATGAAACAGCACACTCACACCAATCTGCCCCCTTCCTGGACAAGGATATATTTCAAAGACGTGCCTCAATCTATCCGCTTTCGGGCTTCCCGTTCTCCATTGCTCCCTCCTGAATCTCTCCCACAACCCTGCGTGGTTCATAAATGGTTGAAAGAGGAGCAGGCAGACGTTGAGATTGTTACAATACCTTTTTGCTACAATAACAAAAAACTTTCCACTGGTACCAAGAATCAAGCGCTCTACTTACAGCATCCGGAAGGTTGGAGTTGGTTTTTGAAAAAAAGCAACCAAAACGAGCATATATTATCGTATATATTTTGTCACAGCAATGATCGATGGGGCTCTGCTTCGTTCGCGACGGTTGTTAGCCTACGTGGGTGGACCCACGTACCCGGAGAAAAAGGGGAAAGGCAATCAAGTCGTTTTCCGTAAAGCCCAAATAGAGCCGAACCCCCGTTCGGTACACGTGTGGTGTGATTGTACAATAAATCATGGTGCTCCCGGGTTTCATTCTTCACCGAGCACACCTGCCAGCAAAAGCACACTGACAGAGATCAAAGCCGACGGGTACCAGAACGCACCCTGCCTGCCCGAAAGCTCCTTACAGGTGCAAAAAAAAAAAAAACATCAAGAAGCAAATGCCTCCACCGAAGAAAAGCGACCAAAAATTTCGCACCGGTTATTACCTGTTACTGGGCACGTGTTTCTTCAATGCTTTTCGATAAGACTGTTGAACAGTTTTTGTTATCCTTTCTTGGAGTCTTTAAGGGTTCGCTAAAAAAGGATCTTTTCAAATGGGTGCTTTTAATTGCCTACATTCAGGCGTGTAGCGTTCGAATCGACACCAGATTGTATTCATTGATCCAATTCATCCGTGTTAAATAAATAATTTACGCTTCTTTCCTTTCTTTTCTTCTCGTTTTTCTCTTTCCATAGGATGGTACGAATTGTGTACAAGACAGCCCCGAATGCCCGTAAGTATAATTACCATCAGTTTTCCTTCGATTTCTCTCCAATCATCCAAACCTTCTTTTGCGACTTTTGCAAGCTCTAGAAGATTTTTTTTATCGCCTCTTTGTTCGTTTCATCCATAATTGTACTTTTTTGTTGCGTGCTTTCGATTCGTACGTAAGACGGTCGCCGCCATGACTATGGCTCATTAAAGAAAGGGAGCGTACTGGGCGCCATTATTATCCCAGAACCAACTTGTCTCCCGCCAATGTTTCCTGGCGTCCGACGGGCAAGGCAAATTGTACCGATCAGTTCCTGGTTCGTACAAAATGCTGGTTTCGTGTGATGTGATGGGGTGAAAACAAATCGAGCATTGAAGGAAAGGAACCGAAACAACAGTGTGCAAGATGGCGGACAGAGAAAAGCGACGAATATTAGCAAACAATCCAACAACGTCCAATGTGATTGTCCGATGAAGGGATGATGGTGGTGTTGGTTGTCCCTGGGATATTTCATCCGATCATTAAACGGTTCCGTTGGCTACCGTGACTCCTCCTCCCTCCCCGTACCGTTCCATCCAAACCCAAAAAGGGGAGGAAAAGCCCAACATTTAGATGATAGAATGAAAAATCTTTCCCGGTGTCTTTTTGCTCTTTCTCTGGGGAGCTTTCCCAAACGAGCTAACTGGATCCATTTTCTTCTTGCCCCGTATAGGAAGAGGGAGAGCCGGGCGGGGGGGTAGTGGTGGAAAAGCGTGAATGTGAAGGTTTCAAATTAATCGCCAGCATTAAATCATCGTCCATCGTTTGCCTTCAGTGAAGCGCAGCTAAATGAATCCTCATTAGATACATCGAAATATCTTATTTACGTTCGCCATTTTCTTTGCAAAAACCACCCGGTTCCTGTTATTCTTTCCCTAGCACCCGTTTTTTTTGTTTAACACGTTCCGTACCAAGCACAAAACGGTATAGTTTCCTGCGGGCCCAAAAATCGCAAATTGTGCTAGATAATGATACGAATGCAATCGTTCCTACTGTGTGTGGGTCCGATCCACCCTTTGGTTCGTTGGAGAGAAAGATATAGAGTTATTGTCATCTCGTTCTTTCTAGCCGAAAGGTACCGATGTTTTATTTT